>SNQJ01S0009750.1:109447-122353 GCA_010110895.2 Picea sitchensis | reverse complement strand
AAATATACCTATATACATATATTTTTCTTAAAAAAAAAAAAAAAAGGAAATCAAGAAATTCTTCTATAAGAAGAAATCCCCACACACTCTCAACTACTTCTATTCATCCTTGCTCCCTAACTTACTTCCATCTTCCATCCATATCCTTCCACTGCTAGACTATCTTGGAGCGTCAACTATATTGACCTAACTCCAAATAGAACCCGTAAGCAGAAGTGTCAACTCTCTTGACCAAGCTTCCCCAGCAGGTAACTGACAATCATCATCACACATCTAGGGGAGCGTGAGCTAACACCGTCCTCCCATGACTCTAGGTTTCAGAGGATACATGGTGGGAAATGCCTCCACCCCTCTTAATAGGACAAGGGTCCACACCCTACCATGGAACATATAATGGCACTGTGTTGCTAGGAATTTTTTCATCATATATTCAGTTTTAGGTCACCTGAAAACCTGCACTTGTCCACATATCATAACAATGCATTTGAACCAATATAATTTCACATACACAATTTATACCATAGTGTTTCCTGGTCGATGTTCATGACATCAACCTTTTATCATCATTATTCTTTGGCTATTTCATAGCCTCTTGACCTACAGATTAGTCTATAAAAAAACTCATACATATTCATGCATTATCATCATGTGAATGCATTTAATCATAATCTCAACCTGGTAACTACATACCAACAACTTTAAATGTCAAAATTTTCAAGTTAGAATAGATTACATAATATCCATCATAATTCAAATAACATTAAACATTCATAGAATTGACATTCACATAATAGATTGCATAATATCCATCATCATTCAAATAACGTTAAACATTCATAGAATTGACATTCACATAGGTTCATACGTCTTAAAAGTTCAAGTGTATCATTAATAGTTTCACAACAAATAAAAATAAAATAAAGGTGACTTATACATAGCTTCTATCAACTGACCTCTGATACCATATGTAGAGCCTGGTTATTTTTCAGGACTCAAAATAAATAAAAGTTTTCTAAAATCTAGTTTATAAATCCTTTCATTATTTTCTTATATCAGAAATAAACAACAACAACATAGCAGCATATTAATGATAACAACATAATAATATCAGTAGTATAATGAAAACAACATTATAATACATACCTCCACCTTCAGGTTGGTTATCTAGTCCCTTTTCTGTTTGATCATGTTCTTGTTCTTGCCCAAACTAAATATTAACCTCACAGCCAACTAGGAACAACCTCTCCGGTTTCATAGCTCTAGGAATCCTTGCGGTTTCCTAGCCCTCGAGCCCAAAATTCCTAGCAACAACAGTGCCCTGTGAGAGCTTCCCAAAAACCATTCCTCCAATTTCTTTCTCCTCCCCCTTAGAAATTCAGAAATCCCCAAACAGAAATAAGATCCCTCTTCCAATTCCTCCCCTTCTTTCTTATCCTCCTCTCGCAAATCCCCCCCATTAATTCCCAACAACCTTATCCCCCCATTAATTACTTCACCCACCTTTTTAAAAATAATAAAAGTCTCATTAATATATTTTAATATTTAATTAAATTTAAATTAAAAAATATGATAAAATTAATCAATTTGGGTTGTTACACTCTATGGGTAAACATTGTTTTTCTAACCCCCGAGACTGTGTCCAAGCTAACCTCCATGGCCTTGACATTCCAGTGAACTCTCTCTTTCACGATCTGAACAGCCAAATCGATAGTTACGCATTCTAGAAACACAACACACAACAACCGTCGATCTCGCCTCGTGTGGGATCTCCACCATTGATACACGGTTCCTATGTTTTCCTTATCCCACATGGATGGGGAAGAGTTGAACATAATGCTATATAAGAAAAAGGTGACATTGTGATACTCATGCATGGAAAGAATACTCGGGAACCCTGCGTAGTCGTGCGCATTGTAAACTTTTGGATGAGGAATTTGATGTTCGATGGGCTAGTGGATCGAACCATTATCAGATATCCCTTGTTGGATAAAAGTTGTGCAGGGTGACGCGGGGGTCGGTGGCACAACAGACCATGCCTAATTTAGATAGAAGTGTCACAGGGGAGGACCAGGTGACTGGTGGTTGGTGGATCAGACCAGACCGAGGTCAGTTGATAGAAGCTATGTATAAGTCACACAAGGTGGCCCAGTGGTTGGTAAGCCAGTTTCCCAGTGAACCGAACCAGACTGGAGTTGATTGGAAAAGGACAGATAGGAGTTTGTACGAGATGGATCAGTGACTTGATGGATCAGACTCATGTTGGAAAGGATATGTAAGTTTGGCTAGAATATTTTGCGAGGGCCTGGTGGGCCAGTGGTTTGGTGTCCCGGTAAATCAGACCATAATCATATGTGGAGATTTGGGTAGAAGTGTTGCAAGGGAGTATTGGGTGATCAATGGTTGGTGGACTAGACTGGACCAGGGTCGATTGGTAGGAGTGTATGGAAGGCTTGTGTAGAGGACCCAGTCACCAGTGGGCCAGTGGTCTGGTGGATCAGATCGATGTCAAATCACAAGTTAATTAGATGGAGGTTGTGTGGGGTGGGTTGGTGGACCAGACCATACTGAAGGCATTTAAAGGAAGGGAGAATTAGAAACAATCCCCAAAGACCGATGCTATGTCATTCAGTGGAGCCACGTCGGTGCCATGTCATCCAACACATATGGATTGGGTCCACGTGGAGGCCACGTCAGACAGGAAGACCTCATAAAGATTTAAAGGGGCATAACTTTTGATCCCGATATTGGTTTTGAACATGGTTATAGTCGTCGAAAATATCTTGAGGAGAAGAACTAGATTATGCAATTAGAATTGGATTTATAAGGATGATTGAGAAATATGGTTTGGGAAAAGAATAAAGGAAAATTTATGTAAAAAGGACAAAGTTGTAGATTCCATATTGTTGTATAATCTTACTGGAATGACTGAGAGAGAAATTAAAGGTTATTGTGTGTTCACCATTATGATTACTATATATTCCCAATACAATTTTTTTCTTGTTTCTTTGTGTATTTTCTACTACAGTTGGCAGAAGATGACCTTCTAGTAAAATTGCACAAGTGGAGAAAGTGTATAAATTGGTGAAAGTGTTTTTTTTTTTCAGGAAGCCCTAACTTTCAACTTAGAAATCATATTGAGGAATATGATTAGTCATTGGAAATATACTGAGGAGGAGAAGACATCTAGCCACCCATATCTTTGAGTTGGGAAATACATTGTTCTCAAAAAATTGGAGAAGGCCTCAGGTGGCTTGTAGGTGAATCATCTCCAGGGGTTAGTCATACAGTTTTGGAGTAATACCTCCACTCGTTGTTATCAGAGTATTTCAGTGGAAGCATGGCATAAGTATAAGAAGTTTAGGAGTGAAATAATGAAGACTCATGCACTCTAAAAGGTGCAATAATACCCAAGGCAATGCATTATGTCCAGAGTTACTCTAAAAAGGAAATGTAATCAGACTTCAGGGAAGGATGAAAAGAATCCAGTAGAATTGAGGACAACCAAGAACACCAAAGAGAGTTCTACATAATGAAAGAAGTGATGCAAATTGCTATGATATGGATGTTGGACCTGTTATAATAATAGGTGTGTTCATTTCTTCGTGGACAATATAACAATATTGTCACCCAACCATAGGCACAAAGGACACCCCCGAGCACCTTAACCTTGACATACAGAATAATTTTGGAAGCAAACCCTAGAACCAATAGCCAATCATGGTAGCGTACTTCTCTCCAAAGCTAGCGCACCAAGCAGAGAGTCCAAACCATAACCAAGGAAAAAAATCCAAACCATAACCAAAAGACCGAGACACTGCTGCAGCAGCTGCGACTCTCCTACAGTCATGTGCACCACTTGTCCTTATGCAGTTGTGAGAGTGAGTGTGACAAATGAGATCTAACTCCCTCTTATTTATAGTCCTCCAAGTGACCTAACTGGGCCTAATTCTACTTCTGGGGATAATAATTTAATATAAATTATTATCTTGAGTTGACTTGTCTTCTAAGGTTATTTCCTAACCTTCTAGGGTTTCTCTTGCTTCCCAAAATATTCTAGACTAGTCAAAGGTTACAAGTGGAGGTTAATACCTCCCACAAATACCATAATATCAACACTCCCTCCTAGCTAGGGAGGTATTAAATGCAATGTCCTTGAGCACAAACAAACCATTCAACCAGTAGCATCATAATAGCCACACATGATATCTCATGATCACGTAGATCAACTTACGAGCAACATCACCATTATCAGTATCATATGATAGCATCAACCGCATCATATCTTGAGGTCATACTCCATCTGAGTGACCGGACATGATGTTGAATAAGTCACTCACTCAACAGAGTGATACAAGGACCATTCTTCTAATATGTACATACGTCCTAGAAGAATAGTTGTCCCAACAGATGTTGAAAGCCCCGCAATGGGATATGAGGATTATTATTCTAATATGGAACTACATCCAAGAAGAATGTCAGTCCTTCCAGATGTTGAAGTCCACCCTATGGGCTAAAGAGACCATTCCTACATGAATGTTAGTCTCAGACTATTTTCTAATCGGGTCATGTGTACCATAGAGATCAATTTCTACTCATATTCCTTAGAAAATATTGGTCATGTATCAACCACCCTAATTGGGGCATCATGTCCTTAAGAGGAAGACTATTCAACCTGATCGGGCCAATAACTGTGCCTCAGGAAAAATATTGGTCCTGAAACATTTTCCTAATTGGGCCACAATCTATGCCTTAGGAAAATACCAGTCCATGATACATCAACACTATGTCAACCTGGACCATTCTCCATAGAGAGAATTCCTATCCACCAACAATATGTTCTGTCTGAACCATTCCTCGCCTGGAGAATGTTTTTCCACCAGTACAATGACCTTCCATCTAGTTGGAAATCAACTCCAACACTAGTGGTAGTCTCTGTGGCAATCAGGTAGTAACATTTTGCTGTTATAATTCCATCCAATAGAATGCAACTATGTCTATCCATAGTAGTATACAACTACTATCCAGTGGTACATAACCACTCCTAGTAGCACAAGACTACTAAACAGTGACACACGGTCACTACCAGTGGATCAAATCCACCACAATAGCATACAACTAATGTCTAGAGACATACAGTCTCCATAACAATCATATCATTTGATATAAACTTGCATAAATAATATCATGATACAAACTAAGTCATATGGGTCATTCTTCCACTCACATCTATGAGATATGGAAGAGCATATGCCCTCGAAAATTTAAACATCATCCATATACTATCTGAACTATTCTTCCCAAGCATAGAAGAATAATTGTCCCTGATTTTTTAACCTGGATCATTCACCTAACTGGGCCATTATTCTGGCACTAATCATAGTGCAACCTGGAGAGAATGAGTCTGCCCTAGGGAATGATTGTCCCTGATTACTGAACCTAGACGATTCACCTAACTGGGACTTTATTCTGGCACTCATCACAGTGTAACCTGGAGAGAATGAGTCTACCCTAGGGAATGAATGTCCGGACCATTTCCTATGGAAATGATTGTCCTGCACCAACCTCCTATAACGAACCATTCTTAGAAACTGCTCACAACTGTGAACTTCGAAATAATGATTGGCTAGAGAGGCGAACCATTCTGATTTACCACTACTCAAAGTGAATGCCAAGAATAATGATTATCCTAGACCATTCCCCCACACTAGCCACAAGGGGAATCGTTGTCTATGGTACATCAACAATCTATCGAACCATTTTTATTACGAAAATGACTGTCCAATTTGGACCATTTTCCGAACTGGAAAATGACTATCCGTCAGAAATCTTGGGCCACTTTTCGGACTAGAAAGTGACTGTCTAACCTGGACCATTTTCCAAAATGGAAAATGACTGTCCATATATCAATAACATATCAGTGCTCCCTCCCAACCTGGGGAGTAATCACTTCCCTTTCCAATAAGAAAGTCATCTCCACGAGTCCCAGCTTGTCCCCTAAGTACACAAACTTTTCATCTTGGACAGAGGATTTACCAAAACTATCTGCTATTTGCTCATCAATGGAGATATACTGGAGAACTACTTCTCCCCTCTAGACTTTATCACAGAGAAAATAGTACTCAATCTCAATGTGCTTCGACCTGTCATGGAACACCGGGTTTTTTGAGAGCTTCACACAACTCTGGTCATCAAAATATATCATGGTTGAATCCAACACCTAATCAAACAGTCCAAAAACCATCTTATGGATCCACACTGCTTCTGTACAAGCATCAAAATCCGCAATATACTCTGCTTCTGTTGTGTTGAGTGCAACAAACTTTTGTTTCCTGCTAGCCCATAATATCGTGGCAAAGCTCAAATTGAAACATGTCCAAGAAGCACTTCTTCTGTCATCTGCACTCCTGTCCCAATATGAATCGATAAATCCATGCAACTATATATCATAACTCAAATGTCCCATAAAGATATTTCAAGGCATGCTTTGCAATTATTCAATTCTCATGGCTAGGTTCCACCTGGAACTATTTTTACAACAAAACAAATATTCGACTGAGTATTCTCCAAATACATCAACGAGCCATTCAATTGTCGATACAGGGATTGGTCTACTTGATCAAAGGCTCTCAACTTATTCAGGTCTGTCATCATGGGAGTTTTCCATGGATTTATAATCCATTATCCCGAACTTCGAAGGACTATTTCGATACACTTCCTCTGTCATAAGAAGTTTTCACCGCACTTATGTTGTACATGAGAGGCTTTGCACCAAGTTGCTTGAATCCATACAAGGTCTTCTTTCATCTGCATTCATGGGTCTCTTTCTGGTATACCTCAAAACCTTGAGGTTTCTCTACATATGCTTCTTCTTCAATTACTCTGTTGAGAAGAACAATCTTTACATCCATATGATGCAAACTTCAACCCATGGATACTGCAATAGATATAATTGCTCAGGTAGAGCTATATCTAGTTACTGGAACAAGTTATCATCATAGTCTTCTCCCTCCTTCTGGGAGAACCTTCTAGTCTGAAATATTGCATTGTATCTATCAAAGCTTCCATTTATAAGTCTTCACGGATTCTTCAATGGACCATATCATTGGGGATTAGCTCCCTCCTAATCTCGACTTCATAACTGAGTGATCAATATCTAGAACTTCCTTGTTTCTATTATGAGACTGAATGCTTCTAGATTTCTGCAATCAATTCCCTCTATCTGAGAGAGTTCATGCTTTCGTCTGCTTCACCTTGTTTCTGCAAAGTGTCACACACATGTTCTGGTTTCTTCCCAACTGGCAGTTGTTGCAAGCATTATATCATCCTTATAAACTTCTTCTATGACAACTTCCACAAAGATTGTTCATCAAAGGTTTGTCAACATATTTCACAAGGGTACCTACCTGGAACAAGACAAGAAGAAAAATAAAGATCTAAGATAATATTCTTTCTTGACAGAAAACTGAGTTAGAGAATACAATCTCAACCTTATAAAATCTTGACTACAGTTAGCTTATAACTTTGAATAGAAGTTCATAATTCCATAACAGTCAGAGATATATCAAGTCAAACCTGGAGAGTGTGTTGGTGTTCTGAATATACTGAATCCAAGTTCACTACCTTGGACAAGATCCCTTGTACATTCCCTGCAAACACACTCATGCTAATGATACAAATTAAAAATAACATGTATAGGTACATACATTTGTTACCCGACAGTGATGGTAAACCTTAGAATAACTTTGTTGGAATAGAGGTTTAATTGCTAGAGGATTGGTAATCCTCATAATGTTCCTTTCAGTAGATATCTTTTGGGCACAACATATACTTTCTTCATGCTAGGTCTTTTGTCTTCATGATTTCCACATCCTGAGGTTCCTTCTCTCTTTTTGCTTCAAACCGTGATTCCATGATCTTGCCTTTCACAATATCCAACACTTTATTTTTGGCAAGGATGAGATCAATTATTTTCTTCCATGCTATGAAGTTAGAAACCTCTTCTAACTTGTTTTTCTGACTTCATAGAATAAGTCATGACTTTTTTTACTTGGTCAACCTTTGACTTTGACTTGGTCAAACATTGGCTTTGACCAAAATTTCAAACTTGATGTCTTGGCTTGCTGAGAGTACCAGAAGGTGCGCTATGCTAGGGCACACTAGGTTATCTAGAAATTAGGTCAAGCGCTTCGATTAAGGTGCCTCAACACGAGGGTTAGGGTTTTGTTGCTACAACAAAAAATTGACTGCAATTGCAGCTGCAGCTGAGCAAATCCTCCCAATCTACCTTCCAGTGGTTAGACTCTTCGAAGATAGTGTGGGCCCATAACTTGTTAGAATAATAGGTGTGATCGTTTCTCCATATACAATATAGAAATATTGTCACCCAACCATAGGCACAAAGGCCACCCCCAAGCACCTTAACCTTGACATACAAAATAATTCTAGAATCAAACCCTAGAACCAATAGCCAATCAAGGTAGAATACTTCTCTCCAAAGCTAGCACACCAAGCAGAGAGTCCAAACCATAACCAAGGAAGAAATTCCAAACCATAAAAAAAAGACCAAGTCACTACTGCAGTTGTTGCATCTCTCCTCCGGTCATGCACACCACTTGTCCTTATACAATTGTGAGAGTGAGTGTGACAAATGAGCTATAGTGCCCTCTTATTTATAGTCATCCAAGTGACCTAACTGGGTTGACTTCTACTTCTGGAGGATAACAATTTAATATAAATTATTATCTTGAGCCGACTTGTCTTCTAAGGTTATTTCCTAACCTTCTAGGGTTTCTCTTGCTTCGCATAATATTCTAGACTAGTCAAAGGTTACACATGGAGGTTAATACATCCTGTAGCTACCATAATATCAACATGACCGCCATATATAACATAGGAAGCTGGAGAGAATATGCACTCATGGACATGTTTAGGATGCATTCTTAGCTCAGATAGATTTATTAGTGCATGTGAAAGTGTTTGAGTGTACATATAACATGTTGAAGACTAGGAGTAGCCTATTGATATATGTTTGAATATTAGAGTTGCTAATTATGGTTTTCGTACATGAGAAAGGGAGTTACCGCATGGCTAAAAGTATTGACAATGTTGCATATGAAAGCCATCCATATGAATGAGCAATAGGAAGATGAAATGTGAATAAGAGGTTGGTGAAGGAGGCATGGTAGCTCCTAATGGTACCAACTAATTAGGTAGCATCAAACCAATTAAATGGAAGCTATGCAGGTATCAATTTGTTGTATTATGTTGCTTATTGGTTGGAGAGAATTTAGGTAAGAATTTTCTCATCCAGAATTTAACATTTAAAGTGATTTTATTATATGTTTTGAATGCATTCATTGGAATGATTTACCATTCGGTATGGTAAAGGATGAAGGCATATGTTATTTATAAAAGTTGTTTAATTGTAGAATGCATTCATATGACATAACAACATGTAGGAATGTGTTGGTTATGAGTTAATAAGAAAAACAAATAAAGGGGTATAAACCTGCTATAGAAAGGAATGTTGAGAGAGGTTGGCTAAGTTCCAACTCACCATGGCGAGGTGCCTAACATAAAATGTGGTAATATGAAAATCAATGCAAGGGTGCATTGGCCATGGACATTGACACATTGGTTGAATTCTTATGAAGATTGAATGCATTAGAGTAAGTTGGCATACTGAAATAATGCATGTGTAAGGAATAATAGTTTCCTTTTGTTCCATATGATTAGTGAACAAAAGTGATGCAATTGTTAGTATGTGCAATTTTGGAAAATTGTTTGTGAACCACTGTAAATGTGCAATGAAAATATAATATGCATGGAATGCTAACATTTCATTTGGTTGAATGAAGGTTGAGATTTGCAGGAAGATGGTCTTGGATATGGAAATAGAGTAAGTCCATAAGGAAGACTGATGCCCGTTGTTGCAAAAATACAAAGAGTTATGCAGAGGGATCTCATACTTGCGGGAGTTGTGTTCCTATATGGAACATATATGAAAATGGATAAGTGAAAATGGAAACCTATGGGAAATAGATTTAAAATATTTTTTTATTGAAAATTGATGTAAACATATCTCATGGTTATTGTATGCAAGTGATACATGTGAGATGACAGATATGTCCTGAAGGGACAGATGATGACTACTGAGCTGGAAAGCTGGGAAAAGGTCATTGTGGTGACATTGAACCCCATGATATGCCTTGATTGTCGTTGAGTTGAGCTATGCCATGTTGTAACAAGCCAAAGGGACACCTTGCATGTAAGACTCTATAAGTCTCAGAACTCTTTCTGTGTGAGGAAGCCTTGTAATATGATGGATTTCCCGATGTAATATGTAACAGAGAAGGGGATGCCTAATCTTGGAGGGTGAGTGACTGGAAGGAAGATGAGACTTGAATGATTCATGTTACATGCTAGTTGGGATCATGAGTGCATTGGGTGTGTCTAAGAAAACAATGAGCCAAGTAAATGTGGCAGCCATGTGGATGTAGAGCCATGAATTGCACAAATTATTGAACTTACTAGAGTCCAGCAGGGGACTAGACTAAGGAGAGGAAGACATTGCTTAAGAGGATGAAATATGAAGGCCTTGACATGATCGGATATGGAAAGGTTATGATGCCACACAATGATTCAATAGTCTTCCTGTTATAATTGATGTTTGGAATGCAGCCTTTTTTCCAACACTGAAGAGCACCCGAGAATTATATTCTCAGTGTTGTGTTTGGGTTGGAAAGGAGGGCATCCAAATAGCCAAACAAGTAATTAAGAAGTGTGTGAATGATGTGTCAAGGCATGGGCAAGACCTTCCAATTCCCCATGATGGGATGCATGACTTAGAAAATAACATTCTGAAAACAATGCAGAGGTGCATTGAATTGGTATACATGAGTGAGTTATAGAAGTGTGCAAGTGGTAGAGTTGCACACATGCATGTTAAGATAGAGTTGTTATGATTAAAAGATTTATTGAATGCATTTTGGTGATTTCCTGCATATATTATATTGCATAGAAATGATTATGCTAATAGTTGAAATGACGCGATTATTATTAACTCTCGAAGTTGAGAATATTTTAGGAGTTACTAGATATTGCAACCAGAAAGTTGCATGTTAAAATAGTTACATAATGATGGATTGCATAAAAGCTCTTTCAGGGGAATAGAGCAAGGAACATATTAATGGATAAGGGAAAACAATATTGGTTGATAATACATGTGTAGAGAATAATGGGTTCGTTTTAGTTAATAGTTGGATTAATGGAAGTGATTGAATTGTTGTTGTAAACAATTCTGAGATCACTTTGTGAAGTTTTGCAATTGTTGCCATAAGAATATATATATATATATATATATATATATATTTTGACAATTTGTTTGGCTGAGTGTAAATTGGGAAAATTGCAGGTAGAGTATTATTGAATATAGTAGAGATGTAAGCCCATAAGGAAGACTGGTATCTACTGTTGCAAGAGGCAAACATTATGAGTAGCAAACTCACTTATGGAAATTTTATTTTTTAGTATAACACAGTTTTGGAAATTATAATTTAAAATCACTAACAATCTGTTTGGTTGCATGGAAATTCAAAAAAATGTAGGGAGAATGATCTTGGATATGACAGGGATGTAAGCCCTAATGTCTGTTGTTGCAAGAACTAAACGAATTATGAGTAGGAATCTCATGCTTGGGAAATCATGTTTTCCTATACGAAACATATTTGACATTAATATGATGATATCTCATGATGACTATATGTGTGTAATACAAATGAGATTGTTGGCTACTGAAGATGGAAACTCAGGAAGAAGAGCACCAAAAAAAAATCGAGCTCAAAGACAAGGGCATTGAATGAAGAAAGTCCAGTGGACTTGTTGCAGTTGGAGTTCTTGGAGCCGCAACTCTGAAACTTCCTAGCTGAGTGCACTAAATTCCTAAAGAGAAGTTGTACAACCTAAAGGATTGCATAGTAGAGAAGGGGGTACACTCTTTGGGTTGTGCAAGATGATGGGGAAAGAGAGTGTGCTAGATGGAAAGGCTGCTAGAAATATAAAAACAAAGTTACCGATTTAACGAGAACTCTATCCCTTAAAACCCATATTTTTGCATAAAAAACATGAAAATCAACCCCCAAATCAAAAAGTGGTGATACCGGTAGCACCATTTTTGCTAGTGTGGGTTAAAATTACAACATTTTTCAAGTGGCCTTAAAAGCTCAAATAGTTGCTTAGAAAAACCTTAAAATCAACACCTAAATAAAAAAGTGATGCTTCCTAAAGCAATATTTTTTTTTTCTAAACATTAAACATATAGCTCATTACAACCTAATTGAAATTGTGGCCTTGACAATAGATTTCTAGATGCAATTAAAAAACACAAAAAATGGATCTTAAATTGTCACTTGAAAATTTATTTACTAACTATTTTTTTTTAAATTCACATGAGAAAATCTTTGTAAATTATTGTTTTTTAATGAAGAGAAAAACACATTTAAAAAATATATTCAAAACTTTAATAAAAATAAATAAATTATAAAATGTGAAAAAAAACTTAAAGAAAAATGAAAACAAATTTAAAATTTCCCAAAACAATAATTAAATTTTTTTTTAGAAAAGTTAATAAAAGAACCCTAAAAACGTGTAAAAAAAAAACAAAAAAAACAAAAAAAACCCAAAAATATACCTTTTCTTTTTAAAAAAAATAAAAAAAATCTAAAATTAAAAAAACCTAAGTAAAAACTTTAAAAACAAAAATTTAAAACAAAAAATAAAAACACATACATTTAAAAAAACAATTTATAACTAAAATCAAAACAAACTTAACTAAAATTAAAAATCAAAACCAATTTAATTAGAATTAAAAACAAAAATTCTAAAAAAACAAAATTAAAACAAATGAAA
>SNQJ01S0009750.1:85031-108548 GCA_010110895.2 Picea sitchensis | reverse complement strand
AGGAGCCGATTTTGAGTTGTTTATCGATGGTGGTACCAATTGTCGAGGGCACGATTTCAATTAAGTTATAATTTTAACTCAAAAAAAAAACTCATTGCTATTAGTAGCATCACTTTTTGATTCAAGGGTAAATTTAAAAGTGTTTGTCCACAATGACATCACAATGGCATCAATTGTCAATCGTTCAGTCTGAATTTCAACCATCGTAAAAAAAAGGTGCTACCGGTAGCGCCACTTTTTGATTTAGGGGTAAAAATAGTCACTCTAAAAAAAGGAGAACTCTAGAGAGTTCTTGTTAAGTTGGTAACTTTGTTTAAATTGTGAAGATCATTATACATGTTTTCTGCCGAAGTGCCTATGTATATGAGCATTGACTGGACTGTCTGTGCGGATTAAATGCTAGTGAGCCTAGATTTGTAATATTAAGAACATCGATATGATGTTGTGCACTGAGGACAATGAAAAAATAAAGGGAGGGGGTGTAGCACCACAATTTTAATCCCTGTGAACTAGAATGTATTATGTAAATATGACTTAGGTTGGTGATCTAGTAAAGTTGAAAAGGTCAGAGTGTTTAGAAATGTAATACTTCAATATATATTAATAAAAATAGATCATTGGCTATGAGATAGACAAGGATAGGAGATAGGGGGATATGACTCCATGAGAGAGGGGGTTGGGGGGATAACTCCTTTCATTAATCATTTATTTATCCATGTTTTGGTGAGGGGGAATGTGAGTCTCTTAGGGGAGACCACATCGTCTCTTAGGGTGCGTGAGTCTCTGGGGGAGACCGCATCCTTGCTATTTTAAACCCGGATTGCAGGTTGTTTGTGGTTGTTCACTCCTTGGATTGTTCTTGTTGATCATGGTTGCCTATCTTTTCCTCATTCACTTCTCTCGATTCATGTGTTGGGGATGGCATGGAAATGAATGGCTGGAGGAGGAGAGCCATTGCTAGATGGTTGTAAGGAATTATTGTTTATTCCCAAGAGGAATGAATTGCCAAGTTCTTGGGTGCATTGGCATGTAGAAACAACTATTCATAGTTGAGAATCCTTAGAGTTTTTTAGCATTGAGATTCCTAAACAGTAGAACTGGAGCCCTGGAAAGAAATGGAACAACATGAGGGACTACATGACAGATAAAGTGGTTCATTTCTTTGGGTTATGCAAGCTAAAGGGAAGAGAGTTGGCAAATTAGGATTTTTTTGTGGCTTGGAAAACCTAAGAGCTTGATAGTTAATTGTTGTGTGTTTAGAGTTGGCCTAGGATTTGTCCTTGTGGATTCATATCCCTAGCTCTGGGGGTGACCTGTTGTTGATATTTGGAACAACAACATCTATGGTTGGGTGGACCATCCTTGGTCTACAACTAGTTGATGAATGGTTAAATTAAATATAAGTGCTCTTTGTGTTTTTTGTGTCATTTGTATTCCAATGTGTATATTTATCTTTGAGATGTATTTCTGTGTGCATGCTTGCTAGTTATTGCTATGCATGGCATGTTGTTCATTTATTGGATGGTTTAGCATGAATCTTGTTAATTGCATGTGTTAAATCTATTAGCACTAGAAGTTACCCTTAGACTGCTATAAGGATAAGCCCAGTACCCATCAAAATATGAATAATTAAATCAAGTTTATGCTCAGATGGATCAACAAGACTCTACGAGAAAGGGAAAGGGCAACAAGCTAATTGTAGATCAGTGATAGACCATTGGGAAATGGATTCATAGACACTGTGCTCATTGAAGGAAGTCAAACTGCATATTAGATAAATAACTTGGATGATGATGGATGAAAGAAAGAAGGAGAGGTCAACATATAAGTGAACACATCAGTCTCACACCCTACCCAATTGATTACATCTACTGGTATGAGTATTCATTGATTGGAAATCCTTTCCAACAACGAATATGAATGCTTAAATATAACATGTAATAGACTTCTACAACAAATCCTTTACCATAGAACTCTCATAATATGATATTTCTAATCAAACCTACATTAATAGTAACCATATTCAAGCAAGATGAAAAAATGTAAATGAACAAAAAGGAAAACACAATTTGATATGACATATATCATTAATCTTCAATAACAGTCTTGAATACAACAAAATTCCCCTCGGGCTTACAAATTAACTCATACAACCCTTTCTCTAACTCCTACATCTTTCTTGGGTTATTGGACTGAACCCCTTCATCAATAAACAAACTCATATATATAGTCTATCCTTCATCCCTACTACAAGGAGTTCAATATCAAGTAGTTACATAGGATTCCCCTTATCCTAAAAGTTTTTTACAAAATGTTACCACATAAAATACAACCAACTCCTATTTTCTAGTATCTTGTCTAGGTGAGTTAATGCATGTAAAACACTTCAATCTACATGATTTGATGATAGAACACTTGTCCCTTTCGTCCACCTGAGGATTTGGGGGAGGTTTGTTCCAACTGGCATTCGAATGAACATCGATCCTAGTTGACTGTGCATTTTCGTAGCGTGTCTGATGAGAATTCACTGCAAAAACTTTATTTCAGTATTTTTGCAGTGAATCTGGCTTTTTTCTAGTTCACTAGCACTGTGGAATTGAAGCTACAACAATTTTGTAGTGCATATCTAATTCTATGCTACAAAACTTATCACAAAACTGTGTTGGCATTTGAAAATTGAACCACAAATCTTCCACCCTTCTTTGTTGACATTTGGACTGTTGTATTTGTTTTATATAAGGTCAATATGTGTCAACCACCAGCTGTTTCTTTGCTTGGTTTCTAGTTAGGATGCTCGTAATCTGGTTACCTTGTATTGAAATGCCCTTCATTACTTTTCAAATTGGGCTTATCAAACATCATCACCATATGTCATGAAAACAAAATGTAGCTTTTTCACACTGTCCTAGGAAATTTTGTAGATGAAATTTAAGAGATAATGCTACTAACTCCTTTCAGACTAACAGTCTTGAAACTCATGCTAGATAAAAATGATCAGGAATGGAGGCTTGGTGATGAGTTACAATGATCCAACAGACTGCTACCAACTTCATCCACTTCGCATAAATAATTCAAATTGTCTCCAAGTCATGACAAGCCAATCAATTTTAGTTTACAAAATAAGGAGCTCATGCTTGACATTCATAGTGAACCACACTGCTATCTTTACTTCAGAAACTAGACACATTACTTGTTAATGAACTCAAAATTTCAAAAAATATGTCCGGCTTCCATGCTTTCCAAATCCAATCTTATGATCTCATTGACTCTAAGGCTGAGCTCTATATAGGCCACCGTCTTTTGGGAAAATCATATTAACAACAATTTCTTGTTCACTCCTGAGATTTTGAAACACAAAGCTATCCACTAATATGAAGGTAATTGATCAAAAGATTAAGCCTCGAAAAATCATTGAGCCCTAAAAGAATTTTCATCTACTTTCAAAGACAAAAAAAATAGAGCATACTCTGCACTCTCATGCATTTCCAGTCATCACTTATTCCTTGGGATGTGCTCAATACAACTAAATCCATATCCTGCTATGATTTTGAGAATGCTAGGAAATGTTTTAGAATGTTGTTTCATATGTTGGTACATTAGGATTGAAGAAGCCATACTACACTTTGTATGAATTCCAAGCAAAGATGAAGTTGCACAAGAAGAGGGGAAAATACCAATCAACAGTTTTTTTTTTACCTTTAGAAAATAACTCTCAAGTATAATGTACTCAGTCAACATGACATGACCTTTAGTATCTAGAAAAACTTTCTCATATTTAAGATCCGGGTGAATTATGCCATTTCCTATGAAAATGCAACAATTCAAATCAACAAATGGTTATGATAACATGTGGAGGATCAACCTTCCATTGTAAGAGGACATAGTGTTTTTGAAACAGATGATAGTGGATTGCTCTGCCATACATGATCTTATACAAGATGGAATCAAATTTTAAATTATTCCAAAGGTAGAGGAACAAAGTTGAATGGAAGAGGATCTAAGTTCATTGATCCTACCCAATGTAACACATGCACACATAGCTCGATGAGATGGATAACGGATACCATACACTGTTAGATAGAAACAACATAACTGAACTTGGAATAGATGGGTGGATTCAGAGTGCAATAGTAATAATGTGGCAATGCCCATCTAAGTTAGCACCCAAAACAATCATTGAGATGATGTTAGAGGAACTCCTTCATGGTTCCTTTTGTTTCATAGACCTGAAACAAAGTTTTTTCATAATGGGCATCCTTTTCTAGATTGTAGATGTTATCACTCCAAGAAACTCTTTGTGGTTGTAAGTTAAAGATGCTTGGTAACTTAAAGTAAACTTGTTTTTGTGTTTTTGTATGTGTGGATCAATGGGATAACTCAATTACAGTATGGTATTCATACAGTCAAAATGAGAATCAAATGAACCAGTGCTCTCAAGGATCAATAATCAGATGATAGCTTTTAAGTGGGTGAGAAAACAATGCTTATAAACCAAATACAAATGTGGGGTTTAATAAACAATGATAAACAATTATTAATCAATTTATGAGCTAACCAATGAGATGACAGTCATTATGCAGCTAAAACAACTTGAATAAGAGTACACAAGGAAAGATGAGAATCTGACATCAATAGAGAGAGAAAACTGTGATTTGTATTATCATATGGAAAAGTCTGTTTACAATATAGTATATTTTGTATCCAAAATCGAATCACTAGTATGTTAAAAAGATAGGCATTTATAGCCTTTACAACAAGTCCCAGATCCTGGAAAACTGGATCTATATTTCTAAATATAGAAAACAAAAAACAAAACTAAATACAATAGGATAACTAAAGATCTAGTTCCTATGAACGAACTGTCTTCAAGGTTCTTTGACATCTACTCTTTATCATTGATGTGCCTCTGATGTGTCTCTGATGTGATGACACATGTCTTCAAAACTAAAATATTTCAACAGCTCTGTGTAAAGTCTTAGATAACCATACGAGCTTCTACCTCTTATATCTCCATAAAACCTTGAAACCAAATATTTCATAATTTGGTGATTAATTCTTTGATGCCACCTTATCTTTAAATCACCCAAAAATCGCTCTGTTTGAGCTCCAAATCTTCAAATTCCTTCTCTGCGGTTTCACCGACTATTTCGTCTTGAAATTTGCTAGTTAGTCGTTGAAAGCTCTGCTTTTCAACGACTAACTGGTTATAAATATGCTTCCTGTGCCAGTGAAATCTCTTTCCTTCATTCTCTTCAATGCCAATCTCCTCTATGTTTGATTTTATTGATAAATTCCATCTCATATGCATTACATGTAGCCTTCGGTGTTTCCAATTTTGACATGAGAATATTGCAGGCAGCTGATTCAACCTTCTTTGTTCTTTGTACACAATATTCTAGAAAATGGAATTTAAACAAAACCTCTAGAAGATTTTCCTCGAGAGATTCATCAGCTTTTAGGATTGCAGATGAGAAAATTCAGAAGAAAAAACCCCTGCCCGCAAGAAATGTTTCATATGTATCCATAACTTCTTCTAGAAGCGGGACCTCCCATGTCTGCTGCTGGATAAATAAACCTTTGAGCCAAAGGGTTGTGAATTTGACTGCAACCTGGAAATGTCATCTATCAAAATGCAATTGAAGGCCTTCACAACAATCCTCCACAGTGAACCATCGGGAAGGTCTCTTCTTGTAGCCATGCATTGCACACCGATCTAGAGTAGAGACTAATCTTTGAAAAATATCCATAGGACCGTCTATGGATGACTTGAGCCCCATGTCTTAACATTTTCTCCAAACTCATCTTATATGAAGACTGTGTTCTTTTCTATCTAACGCAACTTCCTCAACTAATTATGCATTGCATTTATCGATCTAAGTCTTGAATTCGGTGTGGTTGGCATCCAAAGCAGATCCATCCTTAAATGCAACCATAGTCGTATGATATTCGTCCAGAAAGGAATAATCCATACCCTTATGCAAGTATGCTTTTACCAGAGATGGATCCGATTATATCGCCTTGTTTGCATCAAGGATAACATCTGTATAATTCTTGAAATTAATGTTCGTCGACGCCCTGTCAACGTATAACCCAACCTTGGAAGAATTGAGATATATGGCTTGCGTGTAATACTTCGACAGCCTATTTGAAGTCGTCTTCTTTTATGACCACCATAGCCTACCTCTCAACATCCTCGACCAAGTAATGATGTTATATATGCCTTTGTGTGTACCATTGGCCCATCCTTACCTGCAATCTAGCAATCTGAACAAATGAATTCGGCGCTTGCCCCTGACTTGTTGACCTGACATTGTCTCTACGTTTTCATTTGAAACTTGTAGCTTACAACCTAATGCTCGACCTGTCAAAAAGATCAATACACAACTATACTAACCAAGTTTGCTACACAAGCATTCTCTGCCTGCAAAATTGGGCATCTGTATCATTAATTAGCTTGGCGTATGGCTTTGGTGTTTGCATGTCAACATGTGGATTGTTTCATAGCTTAACTCATGGATGGCTACATAGATAAGCTTGTGGGTCCATAAAACTCCAGATATTTGTAGAACAATAGTCACATAACTATATCAATGAGTTGTAGTGATAGGATAGGGACTTGGTGTGTGTATAACTTATAGACTTTGGCGGATAGGTAATGATCTTTAGTGTTTAAGGAAAGATTAGGAATAACGCATTCAAGCACACAACACCTTTTGGCAAAAAGCATATTTATTTTTTGACAGTATAAAAGCCAATATAGCTAGGGTTATATGTTAAGTATTATTTGTTTTGCATTTTGGTATTGTAGGCTTAAAATAGAGTAATTAAAACTCTCAAGTAAATATGATCAATGAGAGCTTAGTCAAGAAAGATTGGGAATGGGAGGTATAGACTGTTCCTCTAAAAATTTAGAAATGAGCTTATGGAGAAAACACTCAAAAATACCAATGCATTTTTTTATCGCTAACATCTGGCTCCAATGGGGATGGAGACCTCCCTGCGAGGTTTCGTAGAACCTAGTAGTTCCAGTAGCCTTTAGCATTGGGCATGGAGTCATCTGTCCTTTTCCATTGGGCATGGAGTCATCTGGCCTTTTCCATTGGGCATGGAGTTATCTGTCCTTATAATTGATCTCTTCAAACCTGTGACCTGCCTGTAGTCTGCTCTGCTTATTCAAGAAATTGAAACAATCTACTTACTTGTATGAATAGCTTATTCTTCTACTAACTCATACTCCTAACCATAAAACTGACTCATCATGTGACATCATTCTTCTAATGAAGCCATGATAACATCGGGCTAATTACAAGAATCCTTTGAATGCATATAAATTTCAGAGAACACTTCATGTCGTGCAACCGAATTTCAACTTGCAGAGCATACTTACAATCATCATTTTCCTTGGTTCCAAAAATTGCACAACTGAAGACTTCTGAAAAACATAACTCCATATAAATGGCTACTGGATCATAGAAAGAGGTTAACTCTGCTTGCTTCTCAAGCCTTTCTTCAACCTCTGATATATAGCTACCATAAATTGGTTCTTGCAAATCTGAAAATAACTATGAGCTGATTGGATTGCTAATCCCTTCTTTTTCGATATCTTCTGCAAACATGGAATGGTTGATTACAACATGAAGTTGTTCCTTAGTGGGAAAATAAAAAGGCTCATCGAAATCAGATTCATAAATGTCATATATTGGCTGACTGCTGCTGAAGTCAACATAATTTGATGTAGAAAGATGCTCTTCTCCATCTGCATACTTATCAAAAATAGGTGAACATAAAACCTCTATATCTTTCAAAGAAAGACAAGCAATCTTCGGATCCTTCTTTCTAATCATAGGTGAAAACATATCGTAGGCAACCTCTTGAAAAAGTTCAGAAAAATCTTCTTCTCTAATTGTTCCTTCATGCAAATCAAAGGAAGTAGGTGCAACAGAGATAGGGTCTGATGCATCTACAACTATGCAATTCTTATTTATATCATGAAGATCTTCCTTAACAATATAATTTTCACCTTGACAAATAGAAGAAAAGACTACTTCCTACTGAACTTGCTTCTCGAATTCATCACAACAATATTCAAAGAGACTTTCATCGGGAAATTCATCTTTACAAAAAAAATGGAAAGCATAATGAAAACTTGTCAATGAGTGAATGCTTGAAGTTGGAAGAGATCTGCACCAATCAAGGGCAATCCCCTCTAATGAATACCTGAAAATATTAATTTGAATGTCCTCATGTACAATTCCAAGCCGATGAATAAAATCATGAAAATCCAACAAGTGTTCAGCTGACACTTCCCATTATTCTCCTCGAAATATGGGAATACTTCTTTCCCATTCATCTTTACTAGGTACTAGATGAGGGTAACCAAAAATACTGGAAAAATTGCAAAAATAATACCTTTTATTCATTTCACACCAGTGGAGTTGCCAACAGATTCGTCCTTCATGGAGTCGCCAGATAGATGATTACAACCGATTCTGAAGTCTGATCCTTGTCTATCATCAATGGATCAACTCTGTGTCATCTCCCAGGGAATTTATCTTCAACTTCGATCTTCTCTCCCCGACAACGACGCCAATTTGTTATCACTCCAAGAAACTCTTTGTGGTTGTAAGTTAAAGATGCTTGGTAACTTAAAGTAAACTTGTTTTTGTGTTTTTGTATTTGTGGATCAATGGAATAACTCAATTACAATATGGCATTCAGACAGTCAAAATGAGAATCAAATGAACCAGTGCTCTCAAGGATCAATAATCAGATGATAGCTTTTAAGTGGGTGAGAAAACAATGCTTATAAACCAAATACAAATGTAGGGTTTAATAAACAATGATAAGCAACTATTAATCAAGTTATGAGCTAACCAATGAGATGACGGTCATTCTGCAGCTAAAACAACTTGAATAAGAGTACAGAAGGAAAGATGAGAATCTGACATCAATAGAGAGAGAAAACTGTGATTTGTATTATCATATGGAAAAGTCTGTTTACAATATAGTATATTTTGTATCCAAAATCGAACCACTGGTATGTGAAAAAGATAGGCATTTATAGCCTTTACAACAAGTCTCAGATCTTGGAAAATTGGATCTAGATTTCTAAATATAGAAAACAGAAAACAAAACTAAATACAATAGGATAACTAAGGATCTAGTTCCTATGAATCGAACTATCTTCAAGGTTCTTTGACATCTACTCTTTATCATTGATGTGCCTCTGATGTGTCTCTGATGTGATGACACATGTATTCAAAACTGAAAGCTTTCAACAACCGTGTGTAAAGTCTTAGATAACCATATGAGCTTCTACCTCCCATATCTCTATAAAAGCTTGAAACCAAATATTTCGTAATTTGGTGATTAATTATTTGATGCCACCTTATCTTTAAATCACCCAAAAATCGCTCTGTTTGAGCTCCAAATCTTCAAATTCCTTCTCTGCGGTTTCACCGGCTATTTCGTCTTGAAATTTGCTAGTTAGTTGTTGAAAGCTCTGCTTTTCAATGGCTAACTGGTTATAAATACTCTTCCTGTGCTGGTGAAATCTCTTTCCTTCATTCTCTTCAATGCCAATCTCCTCTATGTTTGATTTTCTTGATAAATTCCATCTCATATGCATTACATGCAGCCTTCGGTGTTTCCAATTTTGACATGAGAATATTGCAGGCAGCTGATTCAACCTTCTTTGTTTTCTATACACAATATTCTGGAACATGACATTTACACAAAAACTCTAGAAGATTTTCCTCAAGAGATTAATCAACTTTTAGGATTGCAGATGAGAAAACTCAGAAGAAAAAACCCCCGCCCACAAGAAATGCTTCATATGTATCTGCAACTTCTTCCAGAAGCGGGACCTCCCATGTCTACTGCTAGATAAATAAACCTTTGAGCCAAAGGGTTGTGAATTTGACTGCAACCTGGAAATGTCATCTATAAAAATGAAATTGAAGGCCTTCACAACAATCCTCCACAGTGAACCATCGGGAAGATCTCTCCTTGTAGCCATGCATTGCACACCGATCTAGAGTAGAGACTAATCTTTGAAAAATCTCCATAGGAGCGTCTATGGATGACTTGAGCCCCCTTTCTTAACATTTTCTCCAAACTCATATTATATGAAGACTGTGTTATTTTCTATCTAACACAACTTCCTCAACTAATTATGCATTGCATTTATCGATCTAAGTCTTGAATTCTGTGTGGTTGGCATCCAGAGCAGATCCCACCTTAAATGCAGACATAGTCATATGATATTCCTCCATAAAGGAATAAGCCATACCCTTATGCAAGTATGCTTTTACCAGAGATGGATCTGATTCTATCGCCTTGTTTGCATCAAGGATATCATCTGTATAATTCTTGAACTTAATGTTCGTCGACGCCCTGTCAACATATAACCCAACCTTGGAAGGATTGAGATATATGTCTTGCGTGTAATACTTCGACGGCCTGTTTGAAGTCGTCTTCTTTGATGACCACCATAGCCTGCATCTCAGGATCCTTGGCCAAGTAATGATGCTATATATGCCTTTGTGTGTACCATTGGCCCCTCCTTACCTGTAATCTAGCAATTTGAACAAATGAATTCAGGGCTTGCCCCTGACTTGTTGACCTAGCATTGTCTCTGTGTTTTCATTTGAAACCTGTAGCTTACAACCTGATGCTCGACCTATCAAAAAGATCAATACACAACTATACTAACCAAGTTTGCTGCAGGAGCATTCTCTTCCTGCAAAATCGGGCATATGTATCATTAATTAGCTTGGTGTATGGCTTTGGTGTTTGTGTGTCAACATGTGGATTGTTTCATAGCTTAACTCATGGACGACTACATAGCTAAGCTCGTGGGTCCATAAAACTCCAGAGATTTGTAGAACGATAGTCACATAACTATATCAATGAGTTGTAGTGATAGTATAGGGACTTGGTGTGTGTATAACTTATAGAATTTGGCAGATAGATAATGATCTTTAGTGTTTAAGGAAAGATTAGGAATAACGCACTCAAGCACACAACACCTTTTGGCAAAAAACATATTTATTGTTTGACAGTATAAAAGCCAATAGAGCTAGGGTTATAGGTTAAGTATTATTTGTTTTGCATTTTGGTATTGTAGGCTTAAAATAGAGTAATAAAAACTCTCAAGTAAATATGATCAATGAGAGATTAGTCAAGAAAGATTGGGAATGGGAGGTATAGACAGTTCCTCTAAAAATTTAGAAATGAGCTTATGGAGAAAACACTAAAAAATACCAGTGCATTTTTTTATCGCTAACAATAGATTATGGGCATCCAACATGTATGAAGAAAAGTTAACAGCTGACTTTTCTCCATACTGGTTGGATTCCTAAATCTGCAATCTAGATAAGCTCAAGCTTGGATCAAATTGAAGATGTTATTGTTCATTTGAATGTCTTAATGACTAAAAAAAATAGAATCCAAGCATCTCAACTATGAAATGGAGCTTATTATTGTGTCAAATAAAAAAATATTGATTGTGTACAAAGTTGGAATAGATCCATAAAATCCCAGGAATGCATATAATTCATGCATTTTTGGTAAAAATTCATGTAAGTATGCTTTTTAAATTATCTAATTTTAACTCAGAATTCCACTATCTAAATAGCCTGACCTTATTTTCATGCTCGGTCTTTTCTAAAATTTAAACCGATCCCAATCTTGTAACACATCAACATCACTAATTGCCAGTAGTAATTAATTGACTGATACAAGTTGATGTTATTTCTTGTTTTAGACCATGCTATTTTGTAAAAGCTAATGTTATTTTTGCCTTTTGGGTTCTACTTGGTGTTATTTATTGTTTTAATACCAAATAGTTAACCTGAAATGGGAATGTGCCTAAAACAAAAAAGTATCTTCTTATATTGATGACCTGTTAGAGGAAATGTTAAAAATCTAGGCATCTCATTGGAGATAGGAGAAAAAGAGGATGCAAATTGCATTATATTGTTAAAACAATTTTTTATTTATCACGTTGTAATATGAATTCATAAAATGCTTATTTCAAGTGTTCTTATTTACCAAAGTGGCATTATTTTCATGTAATATGAATTAATGAAATGCTTGTTTCAAATGGCCTTATTTACCAAACCAACATTGTTATCCTCTAACATGAATTCCTGAAATGCGTGTTATTTACCAAAGTGGCATTATTTTCATGTAATATGAATTCATGAAATGCTTGTTTCAAATGGCCTTATTTACCAAACCAACATTGTTATCTTCTAACATGAATTCCTGAAATGCTTGTTATTTACCAAAGTGGCATTATTTTCATGTAATATGAATTCATGAAATGCTTGTTTCAAATGGCCTTATTTACCAAACCAACATTGTTATCCTCTAACATGAATTCCTGAAATGCTTGTTATTTACCAAAGTGGAATTATTTTCATGTAATATGAATTCATGAAATGCTTTTTTCAAATGGCCTTATTTACCAAACCAACATTGTTATCCTCTAACATGAATTCCTGAAATGCCTGTTATTTACCAAAGTGGCATTATTTTCATGTAATATGAATTCATGAAATGCTTGTTTCAAATGGCCTTATTTACCAAACCAACATTGTTATCCTCTAACATGAATTCCTGAAATGCTTGTTATTTACCAAAGTGGCATTATTTTCATGTAATATGAATTCATGAAATGCTTGTTTCAAATGGCCTTATTTACCAAACCAACATTGTTATCCTCTAACGTGAATTCCTGAAATGCTTGTTATTTACCAAAGTCGCATTATTTTCATGTAATATGAATTCATGAAATGCTTATTTCAAATAGCCTTGTTTACCAAACCAACATTGTTATCCTCTAACATGAATTCCTGAAATGCTTGTTATTTACCAAAGTGGCATTATTTTCATGTAATATGAATTCATGAAATGCTTGTTTCAAATGGCCTTATTTACCAAACCAACATTGTTATCCTCTAACATGAATTCCTGAAATGCTTGTGTTTTGGGGTCTTATTTATTATGTCATCATTATTATTTATAATATGCATTCATGAAATGTTTTTTTTTTTTTTTTCCAATGGCCTTATTTACTAGGTTTCTAGTGGCCTTATTTACCACATCAACAATATTTTTTTGTAATCTGCATCAACATGGAATATTGTTCCATGGAAGTATCCTTTGTACATAATTCTTGCTTTCTACACACATCAAAATGAGAATGTTATCGGTTGGGTCATATCAAAGAATGTAGTGTGCGAGATAGTTGTGACATGGTTGCAGGATTTTCACCAACATGTTTTGTCTTCCATTGCCACGTGAAAAATTTCATCCTTATGATGCTCTCCTAGAGACAAGAAGGTGTGCATATCTATTAACTTGTATTTCCTTCCCTTATTTTGTTGTGCATTCATTATCAACTTTATTTTACTTAATCATTGTTCGTCCATAGTTAAGCATTTGATTGCATAATTTTATGCATTGGGCATGTGCATTAATGTTGGCTGAAGAAATTGACCAAGTATGTTTGTAACACTAAAAGAGAGATAGAAATGTCCAATTTCTAGGGAAGATAATGTGTTTTTCATTTTCAGTCAATTTCATAAACTATTTCAAAGATCAGTGGGAGCCACAACTATGTCATAGTGATTGTTGATGATTCAACCAATGATATTACTTATTTTTATATGGTATTTGAAACATTGTAGGCATATTGGTCAAAGCATGTAGGGAATTTTGACATTCAAACCAAGAATCAAATGATTTCATCAAATCATACCACAATCATATTGAACAATAGATCCTTAGAGAGGCATGTGTTTTATGCTAGTTCCATGTTTTTTTGTGTTGACAATTTATGTAAAAATTAAATAAAAATAAGTATATGTTAATTTCAACATTATACAAATCATAAACATATGGATGATTTCATAAACATATGGATGATTTGTTGTCTCCATTGTGTTAGTTCCATAATGCCCCTTCCCACATAATGCATTAATGTATTGAAAACGTGTAATATAAGAACACTCCTGCTTTTGGTTTGTTGTGTTCATGAAAGAAAACAAATTTGCTCATAATTTTGTGGTAGTCCACATACCTAAGATTTCATGGGAGAGTACACTAAACATCTTAAACATTGATGTATTTTATGACCCTGCCTACCTTGACATTATGAATATCAAGTCACAATATAAACAACCATATATGTCCTACATTATGTGCAATCCCTGATCAAAGATGTCCTTTTGCAACTACTTGAATGTGAAAAGGGAAATATGTGCCAACATGTTGAAAATGCATATATGTACATTAAGAGAGCGTCCTTTCATTCCTCCCACTATGTCACTCATGGATCTTATAGTGGGCCTGATGTTATTACAACACTTTGCATTTTCATTGGCATATTACAACACTTTGCATTTTCATTGGCATATTTACCTCATTGTAACACTTTTGTAGGTAATCAGTGCAACGCTACACCTATTAGCGAAGGGGATGAAGAGGGGAAATATAATGTCATATATGAATGTACTATGAAATGGGTGAATGAGGAGTTAAACAAGCCTATTGATCACTAAATTTTTATGGAATGCTAAAAAACTATTTAAATTGGAAACAATGAGGTGTGCAACAACAAAGAATCATTTGGGCGTTGGAATGATGGTAATCTTCCAATGTGATAATTTATGGCTATACACCCTCGGTCATTGTATCATTAAGTTATGGCTTAAGATCCGACCTAGTTGACATTATCTTACATTACTTTAGGTGACTAAGGTTAGCCTAAGAATTTATGTGGGCCCATAACCCCCTCATGGAGAGATATGCCCCACCTCATGAATTGTGTATAAATACATAATGCATACCTCATTTGTAACACCATCTTATATTGATCTTTTGATTCATTATTTTCTCTATGGGCATGATTTTTTAGCTTATAGGCACCATCTCTCTCTCTCTCTCTCTCTCTCTCTCTCTCTCTCTCTCTCGTGTGTGCACACAAATGTGCTCCAACTGATATGATTTACTCTCAAGTACTGTTGTTCTAACTTTGAAGAATTCTATTTAGTTCGATTAGTGTTTCTTGAAGTTTTTACTGTAGATCTATGATTTCAACATCATTTTAGAGCTAGTGTGAATCCTCCCTCTCTAACAAACATTGTTTTTAACTCTCTATCAAGACTAGAACTAGGGTTTTCAAAAAAAAATTGGGACATCAACAAATTTATAAGGATTTTTTAATTATATCCCTCCTTCTTTGGCCCTTTTTTATTCTTTTAGCAAAGTTAAGGGGATTTTCTTATAGATTTGTGCCCTTTTTAGGAAAATTCTCTCCTCTTTCCCCCCCTTTTAAGCCCAAATACTACATTCTTTAGGGTAACACAAGTTTGAAACTAGTTTTTTTTTAATATCCTAGTTTAAGGATAATTACCACTTTTTAGGGGGTTTGCCCTCTTCACCACCAACACCCTCCTCTTTTTTGTATTTTTTCATTTTCTAGTGAATTTGAGGGATTATTTTTATATATTTACACTCTTCTAAGGGAGTACACCCTATCTTTGTCTCCTTTTCAGCCAAAATTCATTTCTATTTGTTTTTGAATAGCACTATGTTGAGGGGAATATAATCCCAAGACTCAACAGTAGGGATTAAAACCAAGGAAGAGACCCAATTAGAATCTACCATGTTTGGTATAGAATAATCCTCTGAATTCTAGTTTAGAACCATTCAATGTGATTTATAAAGTGTTTTAAAACATTGTTGTTTTACTCTTTTCTATTATATGTGCAATACAACAAACAAATATAATCTAAAAGGTTTTGAAAGAAGTCTATCTCCTAAATATAACTATTAAAAACAATAAATGTAACTATTGAAGATAATAAATGGAAATAACCTTGTATCTTAATTCTCCCAAGAAATAATCAACTACATAAATAATATTAAAACATTTATATATTAAATAATAGTAATCAACTACATAAATAATATTGAAACATTTATGTATTAAATAATAGGTATAGAATAAAAAAGTAATGAAAATAAATTAGTAAATCATACCAACATTATTTGTTAAAAATAGTAAAGAAATTATTCACACAATCATGCAAGATAACTTGATAGACGAGGAATTCTTACTATACATATGAGACATTCACCCAACAACATAGAAATCCAGAAATCAGAATGCTCCACAATAACTCTTTAGTAAAAAGTGTCTCTGGACCCAAAAGAGATTCTAAATTAATCTTTCAATTAATTCTTAATATAATTCCTACTATCACCAGAGAGATAAAGAGCCATTTCTAAAAGGATGATTTACATATTTAAAGGTGACTTCTCTTACAAAATTAGAATAAAACAAAAAACATAAAAGTCATAAAAGTTGCTAAGAGTAGGGAGAATTGAGTTTTTAGGCTAATGCGTGCTTAACATCATATTTGCCCCACTATTCGGATAACTCATCAATTAAGTCTTGATGAATGAACCTCTTGGTATACTTTTCTAATTTTGGAAAAAATGAATCCAGACGAGTCACTACCCTCACTTCACTTATAAAAAATCATTGGAGGTACTTGTGCTCTAGTGAATATATGCCTATGATATGTACTTCACATTTAACTACTACCTTCTTAATTCTTTAATACTTTAGATATTGGAATGAAACCATTGAGATGGCCAAAGCTAGGAAACCTACTGTGTGAAGTAGTATATTTAGTGATATCTCGTACTTTGACACATGCCATCCATTCATTTTGAATTGGTCTTTAAGATCTTTTGACCAATTTGTCCCAATAGTTTGTTGCTTGTTTCATTTTGCACAATTCTTCTCTGGTCAACATTCTAATTCCATGAGTCCTAGTGACCTAGGATTTTTTTGAACTTGACAAAACAATTCAACTTGTTCTCATACTCTTTCTTGTTTCTCCCACCATATGAGATTTTCATTATACATGATCAATAACTTCAATCTCACTTCCTACAATTCTAATACCTTAGCTATGAAGTCCTCCCTAATATGTTCATTYACTTTATCCTCTTCAAGGACTTCCTCGATAAACTTACTCACTACGTCTTGAGCTCATTTATAATATTTCACTTGGTTTTCTAATGCAACAATTTGTTTGCTCACGCTGGACATTTTCTCTTCTCTGACTTTGGCTTTATCAATGTAACATGAGAGATGGATATCTTAGTTGATAATAAGTCATTGAGATTAGCCTTCTTCATATCTAGCATGACCTCTTCTATAGTGTAGATAATGGAATTATCTACATCCACTCTTTTCCCTTTTTAGGTTCTCTTGACTATGGCTTACTTTCGTTTGTTATATTCGATGGATTCAAGGTTTACAACCTCTTCCAAGGGTTCTAGAATTGGTTGATATCCCCATGAAAATATATTCTCCGGGATGCCTGGAGTATACACCTCTTCCAACATCGATGCTTTACCCTTATTTCTTACTTTGGGAGCTTGTTCCTTTTCCCTTGTCAAGTCTATAACATTCCTAGAGGTTGTTGAAGTCTGTTGTGCTTGCTATTGGGAAAGGGTATGTTCTTGTTGTTGAGCATCACCTATAATATCACTAATATCTAGACCAATCTAGGTTGCCTCCTGTTGCAACCTCTCCTCTTTTTTTTTTCTCCTTTCATCCTATTCTATCTATCTATTTATTTCTTCATCCTCTTTCTTTTTTTCTCTCTAGCCACAATTGCTCTTCTTCTTTTCTCTTTAGTTCTTTAGCTAGCAACCTGTATTCTTCTTAAACTTTATTTATGTTTTCCTCATTCTGGAATCTCTTCTCTTCATCCTTCCTTTTTTATTCTTCTTCTTATTTTCTTTCCATCTCATCTTCTTTCCCCCACTTCTCCTAATATTCTTGTAGTTCTTTTTTCCTCTAAGTTCTACTCCATATTCTCTTCTTTTCTTTTCCAACTCTAACTATGCAATTTCTTCTTCTTCTTTTTTCCTTACCTCTTGGTTTTTCTTTTTAATTCCTCCTCTTGTTGTTGCCTTAGTTGTTAATCTTGGATTGATTTTATTTCATCTTCTTCCTTGAGTCTTATCTCCTGAAGCCTCCTAGCTTCTTCTGTTTCCTTTTTTATTATTTCTACCTTAGCTAGTCTCCTATTTAACTCATTTAATCTTTCAATTGAGGACATAGAGTTGAAAGTTACTAAACATAGTTTTTTCAACTTAGTTTCAACTTCTTCCCAATTCATGGAATTTTCATAAGGAAGTTCATCTTCCCAATGATCATGTGTGTAAGGCCAAGATAGAGAATTAAGTCACAGTGCTTGGCTACAAGCCCTTTCGGGTCATGTCTTATGAACTGGCCATGATATGGAAGAACCTACCAGTGGAAAAGGCATCATAGGAAGATGAGTTCTTTTTGCAAAAGAGCATGTGGTTACTCAAGTGTTGAGGACACCACTTGTTTGAAGTGGAGGGGCATGTTAATCCCTAGGCAAAGTCCCATGTTATGCATAAAACCTCTTATTAATCCCTATATATTGAATTATTACATTTCTAGTGTTATAAGCTCACACAACTAGAGATCCACACATGCAAATGAAGGCTCACACATATGTTTTTAATCCTTGAATGTGCGAGGGGGGAAACACATAATCCAAAGATGACCATCATACCACCTATCCAGATGCACAAAAAATGAAAGGGGAGGGAGGACTTATGGAATATGATTACCCCCCTAACTCCATTTACTATGATTTCTCCTTTAGCCTTTCTAGCACACACTTCGGCCCGATGGTCAACGAGAGGGTTAAGTTCTTTTTTTATGTGGTTTATATTAAACTCTACGAAGCTTGCACCAAGAGATAAAATGTGGGAGAATATTCCATTAAAAAGGTTTCTACCATCTTGACTTCTTTTGACGAATGCTCAGACCACCATCATGGAGTCTCCAAAGACAACAATTTTGGTGATGTTCCAGTCTTTAGCTATAATCAATCCCTTAAATAAAGCATAAGCTTCAACAATATTATCTGAAGCCATCCCTATCCTCCACACATAATGAGTGATGATATTTCCACTAGGATCAAAGAGGCTCCCACCCACAACTACTGCCCCATTTACATCATTATTATTAGCCAATAATTATATCATAATGTTAGTGAATAGTTATATCATAACTTTATTATTACAATATATGAAAAAGACACAATTATTCAAATCACAATCATTTCACTCATCATATTTATGTATTTTTGTTTGTAAACATGTTTAATCAACATATTGTATCTTACTGGATAACGAACAATTCACCTTGAAAAAGAGTTAAACATTATATGGAATTAATGGTTATAAGTTTTTGCAATCATAATCCAAATTAAACGATTTCATAAAACTAACGTTAAACATTATATGGCAACTGTAAATTTAAATGAGTGATACATCTCAAATTTAATTTAAAAACATAGAAATCATTAATAATGTTAATCATTAATGTACTCATAATACATTTTATATATCAAACAACAACAACATCAACATGATATGAAAAACATAGTATACATGAGCGATATACATGTCAAATATACATCTCATCAAAATCAATAAACATGTCATATATACATCTCAAGTCAAATATACAACAATCAATATACATGTCAAGTACCACTACTAGCTAGGTCCACCACCATAGCTAGAGGCATCAGTGCCTATGCTACCAAAGGTAGAGGGTCTATCAATACCCATGTCAGATAACAATGACGAAAGTAGATTTTGATGTATCTCTCCACCAGGATCAAGTATAGAACCCAATCTAAACATAGTTTGCACAACATCAATAGCTAATGGAGTGTGGAGGAGGAGGAGGAGGAGGTGGATTTGTGGATCTTGCAGCTGTCGACACATGTGGAGGAGGAGGATGTGGTGGAGGGGATTTCACTCGGTCTAGTAGAGGGTTGGGTGGTGGAGGGGATGCCAGTAAGTTTGGTGGAGGACGAAGTGATGGAGGGGATGTCGATTGGTCTGGTGRAGGAMATAGTGTTGGAGGGGATGTCAATCAGCTTGGTGGAGGACTAAGTGGTGGAGAATCATGTGGTGGAGCATTAATAACATCATACTATGAAGATGAGCTAGATAAATTGGAATGGGCACCATTCCAATTTCCTTTGGATGAGGTTGAGGCTGACACTAAGAAGAATTGTTGCCCAAATTCTCATGTGAAAACTAATAATGAATTGGGTAGCCAAATGTACTTGTAATCTTCACATTTTCTAAGAAATAAAAGATTGACCAAAGCCAATCAACAATTACTATTTTTCCATTTAATTTTCTTGGGTAAATATCATGTCAATGTGTTATAAATTTATTTGTGATTATTATGTAATTCTGTATGTGAGATTATTGTTGCTCTTATCTATAGTTAGTAGATTGCTCATAGTTGTATTCATGTTTATGATAAATAATTCCAAATTTTGTGTTTCTATTAGTTCTTACTCATAAATCAATTTTACCTTAACATTTTGTGAATGACAACAACTCTAAAACAACCACCATCCATTTCATTCTAAGTTTTGAGATCATTGGGTGCCATAATCTGGTTGTTGCATTTATTTAGCCAAGTTTATTTGTTTTGTAATTTATGCTATTGAGGATGTTGAGTAGTAGATGGGTTGTACACAACAATAATTTGTGTTATTGAGGATGTTTAGTAGTATATGGGTCATACACAACAATCAATGGATGATTGAAGACATTGGGTATTACTACAAGCTGTACGCACCCTCGAGAAGGTTGTATGCACCAATTAGGTGATTTCTCTATGTGGAAATATGTGGTAGTCTCTTCCATTGACTCTGCATTGAGTGAATTCCTAGAGATAGTTAGTGGGTTAATTTGCATAGCCTAAAAGTTCTATTAAAAAAAAATGGCAATTATTACTAGAATTTGGCCATGAAATTGTTGGCGAAATCACAATTTTACATTCTTTAAATCACGTTTTTGAATGCATAAATCAATTCAACACCCTCAAAAACCTCAGGGCACCCAGAATACGTGATCTCAACCAATGAAATATGCAATTCCATTTTCTGGCCAGATTTTAGGCAAAACTCATTCGAAAAAACGTACCCAGAAAAGAATACAAACATAGAACATTTAGACTATGCCTTAGTAATAGACACATTAATTATCACCTTCTAGTAATCAATGGGAATTTACCATTGCTAATGCAATGTCTTCCTTGTCAAGTCATTTGGAACTTTGTTGATTTTGTCTCATTCTCTCTTTAATTGTTTGAGCCACTCATATGTATTACCTATGTTGTTGATGGATTATACATGACGATTGTTGGAAATGAGGTTGTTCCAAGAGTAATATTTAGTCTTGTCAATGTCTTTCCTTCTAAATACAAGAGCGATTATGAAAGACATGAAAGCATGGAAGGGAAAAGGTTAGTAGGATAGGTTATCACTTGGTTGAATTCTGATTGGAGTTGTTAATATATTAAAAAAGAAAATAGACAAGCTAAAACACATGAATTTAGACGATATAATTGAGATCTTATTCTAGCATTACAAAATAAAACAAACAAAGTTGTAAAATAAAACACACATAGTCGTAGGCTATTGAAAAAATCTATAAATATTGTCATCCTCCCAATATCTAAAGCATTCACATGAACATCAATGAATTTTTGATATTTCAAGAATCTATGTTGGTGAAGTAGACATGATATACGCCTACCATTTACAAATCATATTGCTATCAATGTAGATTGGGCCTTTCCTTGGAGGAAAGCATACAATGGATGCTCACTCGACTGAAGAAGTTACTAGAAGGTGGAGAACTAGTAATGTTTTACCTAGAGATTGGAAAAATAAAAAGGGGTAAGTAATGCTCAAACCAGACCATGGACAAATTCCTAGAAAACAATAGTATTGAGTTGAAGAAGCTTCACTTGGAGAAACAAGTATCAAAGATGAAAATCTTGTTTGTTGAGTGGTTACATGAGTAGGGGAGAGAAAAACACAGTCGTAAAGGAGAATATACATACATATATGAGAAACTAGATTCCAAGAAAAATAAAAAGAAACTAGAGTCAAAGATCAATACTGAGACAAAGATGGGATAATGTAGTGATTGTATAATTGAGGTAAATTTCTATGTAGAAGTAAAGGTGGACATTAAACCATATATAGGATAAGTTAATTTCATCAAACTAAATCGACGGTTACCATAGATRGAGGTGTACTTGAGAACATACATGAAGTCAATGAGAAATATAGCATTGCAATTGTCCAGTTGAAGATTGAAGGCCATGCTTTGGCATGATGGGGAAGTGATGCTACATGAAGAGTAGTGGAAAATGATCCACCAATGACTAATTGGGAAGTATTTAAAGACATGATTAAATACCATTTCTACCCAATTGGATAATGAGAGAACCAATGTATTGCATTGCATTACTTCAAGCAAAGGCAAGGGCAATTAATGCACATGTTTTCCAAAAAGTTCATGAAGAAAAATATTCAACTAGGTGTCCCCCTCAAAAGCCCAAATATGTTGATTAAGTGCTTAGGAACATTTCTTCCTTAGGTCCAACAACAATTGATGTTTTTTAAGCCCAACACAATTGATGAAGTAAGTGTCCAAGAACATTACCTTGAATGAGATAAGCAGAAGTAGTAGTTTGGTATGCACAAAAAAATAGAATTGCAAGACCATTAGAGAAAAGGGAAGAACAATTAAGAAGTGGGATAAGAATAATATTTTAGCAATGGCACAAGAAACAATACCTTCCATCAAGCAATGCAAGTCTTATGAGAAAAATGGACATACTAAGGAAGTCTGTTGGGAATTACACCCTTATAAGTGCCCCAAGCACTTCCAAAAGAAGAAGAAGAAGAAGAAGAAAGATTTGATAATTTTAGATGTAGAAGAGAGGGTGGGTAGTACCTCATACCTAGAAGGAAAAATCAATTGTACTAGCCTTTAGAAGGAGGTAGTGTTGGTTGGCTATAATCACAAGGAAGAGGAGATAACAAAATTATTTTGCATCAAGATCTACGTGCAATAAAGAAAAGTAGACTACTTATTTAATCATGGTTCACAATCTAATATGATCTTTGTACAATTGGTTGATAGGTTAAAAATATCTACTAAATCCAAATATTCCCTACAATTTTCAAATAACACTGCCACTCGAGAAAGGTTTACAAGAAAAATTAAAAAAAAGAGCCAACAAAGTAACTTGAAAGGTAAAAAAAAAACCAAAATAGTAACTTGAAAGTCCTTTCATGTGTCCTTATTACATATCCTACATCCTTTCAAGAAAACACAATATGATGATGATGATTAACGTCCACTTAAACACGATGAAATAAAAATGTAATCGTTAAAAAGGAGAAAAAAAAACCACTGAGTTAAAATACAAAATACCCATGATATAGCATTATTTCTTAATTCATCATTGGGAATATTGGAAAAAGGTATTCTTAAAATTGTGCATGGCATTACTTCGTTTAAGGAGAAATTTGATATAATATTTACCTTGAA
>SNQJ01S0009750.1:68459-80230 GCA_010110895.2 Picea sitchensis | reverse complement strand
AAAAATGACTTTAAATTTTGAAGTCTATAAAACTATGAAATATAAAATATATAATTTCTTATGAAGGGATGATAATAGCAAAAACAAAAAAAATTATAAAAATATCATTAATGCCCAAGATAATTGTGCTTCTTATCTCAATAAAATACAAATCTTAAGAAAAAAATAACAATAACTCAACTAATATCTAACTCACATGATCTACATTGTAATATTAACATATTTTAAAATCAATTTATCTAAATAAAAACATAATTTCAAAAAATATATAAGCTTTTTTCCCAAAACTAATCGCAACGCATGACAAAACGTGTTATAAGATCCAGATGATATAAGATTTTTTTCTTATTACTTCAATTTCAATTATATAAAAGTCAAAAGATTAAAAACTTGATTTACATCTCATTTCACACTAAATAAATGATTATGTGTATTCAATATTTATTTATGTTTTAAATATAATTTGATTATTTGTATTTAATATTTATTTATATTTTGAATATAATTTGATTTTTAATTATAAATTTATTAAAGTACACTTTAAAGTTGTAAATAAAACATTTATTATGCGTTAAATATTTATTTATAATCATTAATAAAATTAAAATTATTATTTTTAAATGATAAATTAAAATTATTTTTTTAATAAAATTAGTATTTTTAAATGATAAATTTAAATTATTTTTTTAATAATAAATTTTATTATGGCTTAGTTGTTATACTGAGGTTAGTTATTCTTGATTGTTAATAGTAAATATCTCAATCAAAACCCATACATCCTCTATAAAGGGTCTCTATATTGGTTAAAGGACTGTTCATGGCTCATAAGTCTTAAAAGCTTCATTTAGGTTATAAGACTCTTTATTTTCTACCATGACCATGGTTAAGGTCTCAAAACTCATCCATTATGTCTAAATCTTTCTAACATTGCACATGTCTCATTTGAAGGCCAAAGATTCTGTCTAGAGGGTTTGTGTAGTGGTTCAAGGTGTCATTAATGGATTATGAACCCAAGAAGATTAATTTAGATCCCACAACCCTTGTTTTCCTTCACTAACCATGGTTAAGTGGCGCAGACCCCCTCCTCTCTAAAGGTTGTGCGACCTCCCGGTCTAGGAGCTTCTCAAGACTGAATCGAAACAATCTTCGATTCCCTGCTGGAACCTCTAAGAAAAAAATCCACAGGTCTCTATGAAACTTCCGCCCGTGTGAACAAGCACTAAGTACAAGCCTTTTTCCACGTGACCACACCTTGTGACTACACGCTTATTCAAAAAGGCGTGTCGCGATTTCGCGTATCGTCTATATGAGTCAATTGACTCTCCGTCTTTCGAACTTTCGAGTTCCAAAATTCCGACAAGGGTCTAGCGCATGCTAGCTCCTCCCTTATCCTCCATCCATATGACCCTTCACTATGACTTGGGGCCAATCCTTCCGAGTGTGTCGGTATTTCGCGTATCGGGAACTCCCAATGCAATTCACCTCCATTCTCCCGATCCTTCGATACCCGAAATTGCGAAATATTCGAATCAAATCAACGGTCCACACTAGCTCTCCTGCCAATGACTGTGATTATGTCACAATTTCGCGTTTCACAAATCCTCATGACTCTCATCTCCAACTGCCTGATTTATGATTCAACGAAACGCTGATATATCGCCACGTGTCCTCTTTCAATGGACGGTCCTGATGATTTCGGGATTTCATGTTTCGTGATTTCATAAATTTCACTCTGCTTCTTCCAAATCTTTTGGTTTCCCGACATTCCAATGACTCTTCGCGACTAACCAATGCGCTACTTCTCCGAGATCTAATGACTTGTAATATTTCAGCTCTTTCTGAATGGATCTTGACCCTCGATCTTGTCCAATTTTCAAAATTCATTTCTGAAGGATTTATCCCGCTCAATGCTCCGTACTTGTTCTTTCTTCGAACTTCAATTTCTGCGCTTCAACTCTTCAAAACTTAGAAACTTTTCTAAATGTTTCCTCTCGATACTTAAAACCACTACTCCTCCTGAACTTCTAGCAAATGAAATTTAAATCTCGCCCCTTAGCGCACACTTGCACTCTGTGTCTTTTTCAAAAGAATTTATGATGCCCTTATGGCATACTCTGCACTCAACCTCCTGAGCTTTCAAACTTTAACACAAGTTTGTTTCTATATGCACTCCTTGCGCTCAATATGCACACTCTGCATACAGAATTTCCCTGCTATCTCTTCTGAGTTTTAAGTCGAAAAAGACTTCTTCCCACACACTCCTTGCTCTCTGCATACACTCCTTGCATAATATTATAGAAGAGAAACAATTGAAACTCATTCAATTATTCATTCAATCACCATAAACATCATACATTCATATAATACACAATTAACAGTCAAACAGTATCAACACGGTACAATTTTTGGTCAATTTTCTCTGTTCTATTCACTTCAAAGAGAAAACATAATTACAATCGCTATCTCCTACAACCATTACAATTAAAACTTCTCTGAGGACCCATAACCTCTCCTCTCTTCTTCCTCCTATCTAAATCCTATTACATTCTATTCAATCAGTTACCTACTCAATTAAATGCAACCTAATGACTAATACAACAATTATCCTACACCTATAATACATTACAGTCGTGTAAAGGATTTACAATTGTTCTGTCCCTTCAAATGGTGGCCCGACTTTACATACTCTAATTTAATTAACACAAAATTCAAAACTCTACACCACTACCAAGCTAGTTAAGATCAGTTTTGGCTCCTTTGATGTGTTGAGGTGTCGATTCTGATTCCACGTCTACCTTTTTGGATTTCAATAGCGATGCTCCTGCATCATACTCCTCTGGACAAAATATTCATGGACTCATGTCCATGAGCTCTCGCACTGTTTTTCCATGCTTCAAAATATCAGGTTCAGTTACCCAACTTGAATTTTCTACTGGGTGATMTTTCCACTTTACCAAATATTCAGGATACATTTTTCTTCGGGTTTTCCTTCCAAATCTCTGTTCTAAATTTTTCTCCATCTGAGGTTTTTCTACTGCAGGCATCTGTTCTTCCCATTGAATCTCTTCCTGATCATCCAATTCTCCYGTGTCATCTCTGTTATAAGGATACAAATCTGCAACTTTATTAGCACTTCCAGAAATATGTTTAATGACAAAAGTAAAATTCTACATAAATTCTACCCACTTAGCATGTCTCTGATTCAACTTCTCTTGCCTAGTAATAAATTGCAAAGCTTGATTATCACTATACAAGAAAAAATCCTTTGGAATTAAATAATGTCTCCATTTTTCCAAAGATTGAATCACTGCATAAAATTCCTTTTCATATGTAGAATATTTCTCCTTAGCGTCATTCAACTTTTCACTGAAATAAGCAATTGGCATATTATCTTGACTCAAAACTTCTCCAATGGCTATTCCACTTGCATCACACCTTACCTGAAATGTCTTTCCAAAATCTGGTAAAACCAAAACTAGTTGTTCTGTTATCTTGTTTTTCAACACTCTGAAGCTTTTCTTAGCCTCCTCTGTCCAATTAAAAGGCTTATGTTTCTTCTTCACAGTGTCCATCATGGGTGCACATATACCACTAAAATTTCTGATAAACTTACTATAAAAACTTGCTAACCCATGGAAACTTCTCACCTCAAATATGCTCCTGGGTGACGACCATTCTTTGATTGCTCTCACCTTTTTTGGATCCATCTTCAATTCATTTGAAGAGATCACAAAACCCAAATATATGAGTTATGTCTTCATAAAATAACTTTTCTTCAAGTTTATTAACAACTTTTCTTGCTGCAATCTCCTCATCACTAATTTCAAGTGCTTTAAATGTTCTTCCTCTGTTTTGCTGAAAACTAATATATCATCCAAATATACAATGACAAATTTACATATGAAGTCCTTAAGTACTTCATTCATCAACCTCATAAATGTACTTGGAGCATTTCTCAATCCAAATGGCATGACTAGCCATTCAAACAAACCTTCATTCGTCTTGAATGTTGTTTTCCATTCATCTCTCTCTCTCATTCTTATCTAATGATATCCACTCTTCGAGTCTAATTTTGAAAAGTAACTTGCTCCACTCAAACAGTCCATCAAATTATCCATCCTAGGTAAAGGAAATCTATACCTGATGGTAATCTTGTTGATAGCTCTAGAATCTGTACACATTCTCCATCCCCCATCCTTCTTTGGACTCAATACTGTTGGTATTTCACATGGTCTTAGACTTTCCCTAACTAAACCTTTATCCAACAACTCCTAAACTTGCTTCTTAACTTATTCATTCTCTCGAGGTGTCAACCTATACGTTTCTTTATTTGGCAAACTGACTCCTAGAATCAAGTCAATATGGTGGCTAATGCTCCTAATAGATGGTAATGAAAGAGGCAACTCATCCACTACTATGTCAGCAAAATTATCTAACAATTCTTGGATTTCTTCAGGTAAATCATCCATAGAAGTATTGGTAAGGATAACTCTTGGCTTCCTTACTACAACAAATTGCATTTCTTGAACTTTCTTGATCTCCTTCAAGAGTTCCTTCCCACTCATGAGAAGTATTCTTGTGTTGGCTTCTTCCTTTTCTTTATTCTCTTCTATTGGCAGTAACATGTGAGTTCTACCATTCTTTTCCAGAGTATAAGTATTTTTTTTCCCATCATGAATAACATTCCTATCAAATTGCCATGGTCCCCTCAAGAAAATATGATAAACATCCATGGGAATCACATCACACAAAATCTCATCTTTATAGCCTCTTATTTTAAATTCAACTTTTCATTGTTGACTTACCATTACTTGATGTCCTTTCTACAACCACGATACTTTATATGGACTTGGGTGTGTAGTTGTCTCCAGCTCCAACTTCTCCACCATTTCTGTAGATACTAAATTATCAGTACTCCCACTGTCTATAATCATCTTACAAACTTTGTCATTTTTCTTACAAGAAGTCCTGAACAACTTCGTTCGCTGAATTGGGTCTTCTATTTCTTTCTCTGTATTTAGAAGAACTTTCCTCATCATAATATTTTGTCCTCCTTTTGTTGCCTCTACTTCCACATTCTTCTGGGCTTCAAAAATGTGTTCTCCTCCTCCTCCTTCTCTCTTCCTCTCTAGACATTCCCAATACATATGCCTTGTCCTTACATAGGCATAACATTTAACTCCACCTCCTCTACTTCTTCCTCTTCCTCGAGGAAAATAATTTCTCCCACCAAACAGTCTTCTTTGGGAACTTCCTCCTCTTTCAAAACGACCATATGATTTCTCATTCTCATCCTTATTTTTCGGTGCCTTATCATAGACAACTCCCTTACCTCTGTTTAAGACTCTGCTTCTATTCCGCTGACTCTAGTTTCTGGCCAACTTTTCTTCTGCCTTCAATGCAATATGATAAGCATCTTCCACTGTCCTCACAGTCATCATGATGATCTCATCCTAGATTTCATACCTTAAACCATTTATATACCTGGAAAATTTTTCATCATCCTTCTCTCTTTTTCCAATCCTAATATTCAGCCTATAAAATTCTTATGTATACTCTTTCACTGTCATACCCCTCTGTCTCAGGTTTTACAATTTTCTAAACAAATCTATCTGATAATCCCTAGGTATGAAGTTAGCCTTCAGTTTGACTACCATCCTATCCCAATTCTTTATCTTTTGTTTGCCTTTACTTCCCCTTTCTGCCTGCAATTCATCCCACCACAGTACTTCATGTCCCTTTAATCTCGTGACATCATGTCTCACCTTCCTTCCTTTGTCGACATATTCATAGTCGAAATACTTGTCCATGGACCTTATCCAGTCCAATAGCTCTTCAACATCCAAATTACCTTCATACATGGGAACACCCATCTTTTCTCTAGCTCCCATCTTCACAATAGCTTTCAATAAGTGTTATTCACCCTCATTTTCCAATGTATCTTCTTCAACTTCTATTTCTTCACTCTTTGCATCACTAACGCCTCTAGCGACAAATGTTCTTCTTTGCATTTCTTCCATCGCTTCCAATCTTGTGCGAAGTTCTCTCACTTCTCTTCCTACAACACGATTTGCTATAGGTGGTCCTATACGTACCCTCGACGACATCGCTTCAACTGTTTCCAACACACTGAGTTCAACTTCAAATCTTTTTCAGGCTCTGATACCACCTGGTGTAGACACCCTCCTCTCCAAGGGCTGCACGACCTCCCGATCTAGGATCTTCTCAAGAATGAATTGAAACAATCTTTGATTCCCTGCTGGAACCTCTAAGAAAAAAATCCACATGTATCTATGAAACTTCCACTTGCGTGAACAAGCGTTAAGTGCAAGCCTTTTTCCACGTGACCATGCCTTGTGACCACACACTTATTCTAAAAGGCATGTCATGATTTCACGTATTCGCTATATGAGTCAACCGACTCTCCATCCTTCAAACTTCCGAGTTCCAAAATTACAACAAGGGTCTAGTGCATGCTATCTCCTCCCTTACCCTCTATCCATATGACCCTTCACTATGACTCGGGGCCAGTCCTTCCGAGTGCGTCGATATTTCGTGTATCGGGAACTCCCAATGCGATTCACCTCCGTTCTCCTAATCCTTTGATACCCAAAATTGTGAAATATTCGGATTAGATCAACAGTCCACACTGGCTCTCCTGCCAATGGCTGTGATTATGTCACAATTTCGCGTTTCACGAATCTTCAGATTCTTACCTCCAACTTCCCGATTTATGAATCAACGAAACATTGAGTTGTCGTCATGTGTCCTCTTTCAATGGATGGTCTTGATGATTTTGGAATTTCATGTTTTGCGATTTCACAAATTTCACTATGCTTCTTCCAAATCTTTTGGTTTCGCAAACTTTCGATGATTCCTCGCGACTAATCAGTGCGCTACTTCTTCAAGATCTAACGACTTGTAAGATTTCGGCTCTTTCTGAATGGATCTTGACCCTCGATCTTGTCCAATCTTCAAAATTTCTTTCTGAAGGATTTCTCCCGCTCAATCCTCCATACTTTTTCTTTCTTTGAAATTCAATTTTCTGCGCTTCACCTTTGAATGCTTCAACTCTTCAAAACTTAGAAACTTTTCTAAGTGTTTCCTCTCGAGACTTAAAACAACTACCCCTCCTAAACTTCTGGAAAATGAAATTGATATCTTTCCCCTTAGCGCACACTTGCACTCTGTGTCTTTTTCAAAAGACTTTCTAACGCCCTCCTGGCATACTCTGCGCTCAACCTCCTGATCTTTCAAACTTTAACACAATTTTGTTTCGATACGCACTCCTTGTGCTCAATATGCACACTATGCATACAGAATTTCCCCGCTATCTCTTTGAGTTTTAAGTCAAAAAAGACTTCTTCCCACACACTCCTTGCGCTCTGCATGCACTCCTTGCATAATATTATAGAAGAGAAACAATTGAAACTCATTCAATTATTCATTCACTCACCATAAACATCATACATTCACATAATACACAATTAACAGTCAAATAGTATCAACACGGTACCGTTTTTGGTCAATTTTCTTGGTTCTATTCATTTCAAAGAGAAAACATAATTATAGTCGTTATCTCCTACAACCATTACAATGAAAACTTGTCTGAGGACCCAGAGCCTCTCCGCTCTTCTTCCTCCTATCTAAATCCTATTACATTCTATTCAAGCGGTTGCCTAATCAATTAAATGCAACCTAATGACTAATACGACAATTATCCTACACTTGTAATACATTACAGTTGTGTAAAGGATTTACAATTGTTCTGTCCCTTCAAACAATGGACCGAATTTACACACTCTAATTTAATTAACACAAAATTCAAAACTCTACACTGCTACCAAGCTAGTTAAGGTCAGTTTTGGCTCCTTAGATGTGTTGAGGTGTCGACTCCGGTTCCACGTCCACCTTTTTGGATTTTGATAGTGATGATCCTGCATCATTAAGGCCCTAAGACCCATGCATGGTATGCAACATCTCTTAATGATGCCCATATCCCATAATGAGGCTAATGATCTAGGTATCTGTGGTGGTTTAAGGCCCAACTTAGGGACTAGGGCCATAGAAGCTTCATTTCTGGCCAAAGGCTTGAGATCCATTTCTTGTGTGGAAAACCTCATAATGGTACCCATATCCAACTGAAAGACAAAGGATCTTTCTATTGTGTTTTGTGTTGGTTTCGAGAATCTTTTACATTCCACAAGACCTATAAGATCCATTTAGGGATTAAGGACCTTATTTTCCTCCCCAATCATGGTCAAGGCTCTGATACCCATCCCTACTACACAAAAAATCCTAAGGGCACCGAAACCCACTCATATGGAAAATATCCCTTTTAAATGGCTTGTGTTTCCATTCAACGCCTTGATCATTTCCCATTATCCCAAGAATTTTCATTTAGGGTATAATTCCCATTATTTCTCCCCCAACCATGATTAAATCCTTAAGTCTCGTCCCTATTGCACAAAACATCATAATGGTACCCATATCTTGCTTGAAGGAAAATAATCACCTATAAAGGACATGATATGTGGATTATGACATTTTTATGGCCCTTGATCCATAAAGGATTCATCTAGGGGCAAAGGGCCTTATTTTCCTCCCTTAATCATGGTTCTTCTCTAGGATCAGATGGTTCTAGATGTACTTTGAAACTATGGGATCTTGAAGTTATTTAAGTGTCCAAACATGTGAAACTAGAATTAGTTAATGTAGAGATTGGTAGGATATTAGGATCCCAACCAAGATTCTTTTAGATAGACAATGATACATCGATACTAGAGCTCGAGGATATATACTTCCTGATAGGACTATCTTGATGAGGTGAGTCAACAATCATGAAAGGATTTGGGAAAGGATTTGTTGATACCATCATAGATTACATTCACACTTACTATTCAATAGAGACATAAAAAGTCAACAAACAAGTTTCCATAGTTGTCATCTAGGATTTATTTCTCAAGGCCAACATCTTCATTATTACTCAAGTAGTGAGGACCACAACACCAAATCTAACATCTCATTCATCGATGCATTATGGCACAAAGTTCCTTACACCTATAGTAATTGATTAGTCCACGAGTCTTCTCATCAACATGAAGGTTCAATTGATAGATTGCAAGCTAGGTGGACAAAAGAACTTCAGATACAAGGGTATTTTATGTTCTAGAGAGACTCCTTGATTTATGCTTGTGAATATATATACCTCTAACTAAACCGAGAGAGCTCAAGATTATGAGGTGGATAAATAATTTATATAAGCTATAGAGAGGACTGGTCACCAATGCATTATTTGATGAGTTTTTTGATTGGCAATGTGAGAAACTAGTATGCATTGAAGATTTCTCCTCTGCAGGGAATGAGTTTTGGTATGAACCAAAGTTAACACTAACCCTTAAATCCTAGAGGGGCACCATTGGTAAGAAAACATTTTTAATTTTTATGTTTTTTCAATGTTTTGTACTTTAAAAGTTATTCAATTTTTAGAATTTTAGAGGTATATAAATTTTTTGTATGCAATGTTACTTAAAAAAAATGATAATACAAGAAATGTAAATATTTGTGTGTCAAGGTAGATTCCCATGTAACCATCACCAAGGAAAATAGGAGGAGGAAGACTATCCCACAACGATTGAACCAATCAAAGATGTAAATGCATCAAAGGCCAAGAGAGTCCTCTAGTAAGTCCAACTGAACATTGAGGGTCTTTCCATTAGTGTTCCAATGACATAAATACCAGATATCCCATAGAAGATATGAAGGAATTTGGTAGGAGTATTTACATTGTGGCAATGGCTTCTAGTATGATTAGCCATAGTAGTCATCTATTATCATGGTCCACATGAAGGCTCGGGGGATAAGGATTAGTCCTCCTTTTTATTTTATATCATGGTCTATATATCAAAGGATGCAAAGATTATTTTTGTACTTGAGATTACACATTTGGGACATTATGCCATGTTTTATATTATATAAATTAGTTTTTTTTATGAGTGAAAATATGATGTGATTTCTATTTCCATGATTATTTATATTAAATTGATTTGAAAAATGTTGGTCTAACTCAAACCATTAAATCTTTTTGGCACATGAATACTGATGAACTCAAAATAACACTTAAGGAGTCTCACTTGAAAATTCTTTTGAAGATGCATAGGATCATGCACATAGTAGACATTATTCAATTGAGACACCACCATTTGTGAATCCCGGTAGACACTCATATGTTATATATTGAGTGTAATGGATTTAGTGAGAATTTTAATAATTACATTATATTCAACAACATTATTGGCCACAAGATTAAGGAAATTTTTTCTTGATTTAAGAAGTTGAACTATGAGAGAATAATTCACCCAATCAAGTAATTCACCAAATCAAGCACAAGCATGAAACAAAAATAAAAAACAAAATAAAACAAAAGGAAAAAACTTATATATAACATGTACAAGGGTATCATGAGACATCACTGCCTATGCATAATACCATTTTAGATAAATCCTATTGCGGGGCTCATCCAAACGAGTGCCTTCATAGTCTACTAGCTCATAAGCCCCTTTTTGTAAAACATGCCTCACAATGCAAGGTCCATGCCACATTAGTGTGAACTTACCTACCACCAACTTATCATTATCCTAATCAGATACTAAGACTAAGTCTCTTTTTGAAAAGACTCAAGGATGAACATTCCTATCATACACAACTTTCATGCAATACTCATGGGCCTCATTCCATGTAGTTACATCTTGATTATGTTCATTGAGGCATTCTAGATAAAGAATGTGATCCTTCTTGACTGAAGAAAGGTAAGATCTCAACAACTAATATGATTTCAATGATGTTGGGCCTCATAGAGATATCATTTTTCATAGTCTTTGAAATATTCACCATGTTACCTTCCATGCACACATCCTATGTGTTGGTTGTGGAGCCTGATTATGTTCCTGATTCAGAGGTCCTTGCTTTCAGCTGTGTTTATACCCCATGAAGACTTTACACCCCAGAAGTATGTACACTCTTCCACGTGGGGGAGTGCAGAGGGGGGGTACCTCCTCTATGGGGTCCGGTGGGCCTATCCCCCCGGCTGGGGGGTTCAGGGGAGAAGCCCCCATAGGAAAAATTGCCTTGTAAATGTATATTGTAATTTCATTGTAAATCTGGACCGTTCATTATAAGATCACAGATCTAACAGTAGAAATTATGTTAGGGTTGTTTTCCCTAGAAAGCAACCCTCTGTTATGAGGGAAATGTATTGCGGCTATGCATTATGGTGAGCATTGTATTCTGAGAGAGGATACTGTGAGAGAAAGAAGAGGAAGTTACAACGGGGTTTGTTGTAGGTTGTATCCCTTCATTTGTTGGATAATAATAAAGGAAGGACCTGACAATTTCTCTGGTGGACATAGCCCACACTGGGTGAACCACGTAAATCTGTGTCTCTCTTGTATTGTGTATCTTTTGTGTTTTGTTTCTTCATTTGTTTTATTTTATTGCTCTACGGTCCTGTTTTTCTAACAATTGGTATAAGAGCGAAAGGTAACTCGCAGGAAAAGAGGGTTCCTGGGTCGAGTGGGAGCAATGTCGAAAGATGGAAAGTTTAGGGTCGAGAAATTTAACGACCAAAACTACCAGTTATGGAAGATGTAGATGGAATATTATTTATATCAGAAGGATCTATTCCTACCATTGAGCGGAGTAGCAAAGAAGCCTATGGCCATGAAGGACGAAGAATGGGAGATTCTTGACCGAAAGTCTCTAGGAACGATACG
>SNQJ01S0009750.1:51441-63299 GCA_010110895.2 Picea sitchensis | reverse complement strand
AGTAGTAGTGATCCATTATAGAATCAATGATAAGAGATATACTTTAAGACACTCATCACCACATTTCATCTTATTTGTTATTCACATTTTCTTTCCTCTGATATCTTCTTGGAATTTGCTTCAACTTATTTAACTTCTGTTCTGAACTTCATTTTATCTTTTCTTTGTTATTCACATTTTCTTTCCTCTTATGTCTTCTTGGAATCTGCTTCAACTTTTTATCTTCTATTTTGGATTGCAAAGACACTTTCTTCTCACCACTTTTTCTCGTTTATATAATCTTCAAACTGGTGTGAAATTTAAAACAATGAGTCCCTTTATTTGAACCATTGTACCTTTTCATTTAAAATGACAATCTAAACTTTAATTAATATAAATTTTCTTTTTATTCTTTATTCATATTTTCATGATTTATTCTCTTTTAATCATGACTTTGTATCGGTTCATTTTTGTCATAAATTGATCAGAGTCATGGATCAATTTAATCCTTTATACTCGATGCCTAATCTCTGTTATATTTACAGAGACCATATTCCATGAAGGCGCTTCCTTCAAACCATCACATATGACCGTGTGTTACATAACCAAGGGCTTTACCAATTATAGCGACATGTTATAATTTTCTTTTAATATTCTTATAGCATATGACCAATGACGGTGACTGAATGCTAAGCTTGAAAGAGTGTTTGAGCGCTTTACTACATTAATGGTCATGATTCAATATCCTGATGAGATGGATGGCTGACGGGATTTCGGTTCTTTTCCCATCGAGTTTTCATGACTTACTACATTGCAAAATTCCTGATTATGATATCGCCGATACAATCGGACGATTCACATTTATCTCACGGAGATACATCAATGGTCCACTATAACCTTGCACTCATAATTTTAATACAAACTCCGATGGCTGTGGCTTAATCATGTATCTATATAGATTGTTGACGGGATTTCGACACTTAGACCTTCGGGACCTCAAGACACTGCTCCTTAAAACTCGGTTGCGATATCGTCGATATGATCAGACGGTTCACGTCTCTTCCATGGAAGAGATCAACGGTACACTTTAAACCTTAATCCAATCCCTTCTTTCCTTAATTGAATGACTATGTCTTAATCAGGCGTTGAGATCTGTGGCTGCTGGGATTTCGACGTTTTGCCTTCGAATCTTCATGACCTCCAACAGTTCAACTCCTGGTGACTGTAAATCACCTGATGCATGTCCCTTTCAGAGTTTCGATGTTCGGGACTTCCAGGAACTAGATTTTTTTCTTACAATGCAAAACTCTGGAGTGAGAATCTTGGGGGTGACGTAAATGCTTACGTCACTTGATGATGTGTCACAATCCTATTATCTTCCACATGTCATTCATATATGCGATATACACGTGCCTATAATGCCATATCAACTTGACACTTGTCAGTGTCTGAGTATGTCATGTGTCCTTAGCTAACGTTGTCTGCTGTGTCGTTTTACCTTGGTTCAATCCAACGACCCTCCAACATTTTTCAGATCCGATGGCCCATGATTTCTATCGCAATTTCGCATTTTGACATTCTTGTGATGAAGGGTATCGACACTCCATGTCGCGATCACCGAAATAGAGTTTAGTTGCACTAGCTCCTCCCCTTCTCATGACCACGGGTTATGACCCAGGGCTGAGTGTTTCGCATTTTCACATTTTGGGATTTCGAACAACTCTCATCGTTGTTTCTCCGAATCACGAATCCTTGAATTCGTTGATTCAGTGCCACGTGCCCGCCTTTCAACCGACGGCTAGGATCTCTTCGCAACCTCGCATATCGCGAGTTCCAACAACACTTACGTTTGACTTTTCCATTCTTCGAGTCAGCGAAACGATGACCCTTCACCACATGCCATCCTTGACAACGGACGGTCTCGATGCTTTCAGAACGATCAACGACTATGATCCTTTTGGTACAATCAACGACTGTGATATTTTCAGAACGATCAATGGATGTGATATTTTCAGAACCATCAATGGCTGTGATCTTTTTAGATGATCTGAGGATCAAGAATGACTTCACGAATCGTGACTTGGCAAGTTTATTTCTTGTTCAATCGATGATTTAGATTAGTCCTCGAACCAATGGTCTGGATCTAATCACAGTTTCACTTTTTGGTATTTCAGAGGTTAGAGCACCTCCCTTATTCTGACTCCTAATTTCCCGATATCCGATATTCCACTCTCATCGGATCGACGACCCACGTTGCTTTGAACTCGACAGTCAAGATCCTTTTATGATTCTCAAGCTCACGGTCAACTTCTTGATCGGATGGTTGCTGAGCTTCTCACTCTAATCGGATGACTATTGAATCCTCTCACCATTTCTGTGCATTGATCAACCGTTCAGTCTTTTCACTAATCCCGACGACATCTCTACAATCTGTTCTTCCTCTAGGGATTTTGATCAACGAATCATTATTGATCCTATCATGATCAACAATAATCATGAATTTATTTTGCAACTTGATATACTTTGCAATGCGCTCTTCCTTCTGAGCTTTGGTCTTCATATTGCTTGCTCGTTCTGTTTTCTCCTCCTCTTGAACTTGTGCTTTTCCTTCTCTGCATAATGTATGACATCTTCTGCTGACTGATATATTGTTGACATCAATGACAATCTCATTTTTCATTTAACAACAGATCATTTGATCGACTGTTGACATCAATGACAATATTTCCAACAATCTCCCCCTTTGTCATTGAGGTCAACACACTAACTTCATATACAAAAATCCCCTTGTGTTGATGCTTTACTTTTATGAAGTTTTCCTTTATATGAAGTTTCTCTCCCCCTTTGACATCAATGGAAAAGGGTTTCTTCTCCTATGATCTATCTGTATAAGTACTTCTCTGACCACTGGTAACTCCTTCTGCAATCAATCTTTTTCTGTTATAACAGAATGACTCCTTCTGTCGTTGATTGCTATATCCCCCTGAGATATTCAATACATATTTGTTTTAAGGGTTTTTGTAAAAATATCTACCACCTGTGGTAAGCTCTGTATGTTAAAGACCAGACTGACCTTGGGTAAATCTTCCTACAAGAATGTTCTACCAATCATAGCTGAATGACTCCCCCTATCAATATGCTTTCTCTCTTTCTGACTATTCTCCACCTTTGTTTCTAAAAAGGTAGATCTTCTTGACAGGGTTTCTTCCCCTATTTTTTCTACAGGATGTCATGTACCTCATTTTGTACATCAGAATACTGTTGTTGTGGATACTGGAACACTGCATAATTGTAGCTCATCCTTTTTTCAAACAACCCTTGGTTTTGTTCATCGATCTCTACCAATTGTTTTTATATCATACACCTTGACATTTGTACTCTCAACAATCTTATGTATCCTAAGATTGTAGAACCTGTATGCTTTCTTGGTAGTAGCATATCTAAGAAGAATATCTTCATTAGATCTAGCATCAAATTTTCCAAGATTTTTCTCAAGATTTTTTATATAACCATTACTTCCAAAGACTTTGAAGTATTTTACAGAATGAGCTCTCCCAAAACATAGTTCACAAGGAGTTTTACCACTGTTAATCCTGAGCTGGCCTCTATTCAATATGAATACTGATGTGCTTACAACTTCCCTCCAATATCATTACTAATTGATGGAATATCCATAAGATAATTAGCTTCATATTTAGGGTCCTCATTGGGATAGGGACACTTGGATGCAAAATGACCAACTTTTCCATAGTTAAAACATTTGTAAAGAGGTTTGCCTTTGTACTTCCCTGATCCTTTCTGAAGTTTTCTAATGATATTGGATTCTTCCACATCAGATTCTTCATGATGGCTGGATTGAGGTTTTTGCTCTTGATTTCTCTTTGTCTCGGATGCTTTTAAAGCTATTTCATCTTTTGTTGATTTATCATGCCTTGTTCTCATTTCATATGCTATAAAGATTCTATGGAGTTGATCAACTGTGAGTGTATTTAGATCAGATCTATATTTAATTGAAGAAATCTTTGCATCATATCTCATAGGTAATGACCTTAAGATTTTGTGCACAATGGGTTTATCTGTAACTTCTTTTTGTTGTTCTAGGATTGAAGATTCATCATCAAAGTCATCATTATGTGCACTAGAAGATTCTTTATCCTTGTTTTGAGAATATTCCTTATTAGAATTTTTATCCCCCAAACTCCTATTATTAAGTTCATCAATTTCATGAGCAATATTTTCCTCATCTTTCTTATTTGGTACTTGGGATTTTATTTTCCATATCTTCTTATTTACTCTTGTTGTCATATTGTGTGAAGCATTTATTATTAACTATTTTCTTGAGTTCCAACAGTTATAGGCTTTGTGACCATATTCATCACAACTATAGCATCTCATAGTGTAACAATGTGCAGCAATATGTCCAACATGATTGCAGTTCCAACATCTTATATTGTTGTTGAACCTACCAATTTATTTTCTTCCATGATGCCTACAGTCCAAGGCTTTATGACCATATTCATTACAAGCAAAACAATAACCTTTAAAGACACTCTCATACCTTCTTTGATTCATCCATGAAGGTGTCTCCCTTCTAAACTTGCTTTGAGGAATGTAAATAGCTTCTGGATGTCTTCCATGATCAGATCTTTTGAATTTTGTAGTGTTGCTTTTATTTCTTGAATGTGAAGAAACTGAGTCATACCTGCTTTTACTTTTTGCAAATGAAGAAGTTGTTTCAAACCTGTCTTCATCCTTTACAACTGAAGGAACTGTGTCAGACCTGTTTTCACCTTTTACAAATGAAGGACTTGCATAAGATTTCTTAGGGATACTAATCTTTTCCTTATTGTATCCAAGGCCAGATTTGTCACTTGGTGATCTTTGACTATCCAGGATATCATCCAGGGTCATGGAGTTGATCAAGAACTTGTTTTGGGTGTCTGACTTATGAACCTTCTTTCTAAGATTCACAACTTCTACTTCCAGCTCATGACAAGATTCTTCCTTTTTGTCCAACTAGTTCCTTACTACCTCTTCTCTCCTTTTGGCTTCTTCAAGTTGGATTTTAATATTGACATAGTTTTCCCTTAGTTCCTTTAGATCTATAATGGTTTTTCTTGAGACATCATACTCCTTCTTTTCTTCTTTTGCTTGAATGATTTCTTTCTTTAGCTTCTCGATCTCGCCTTCTTTCTCTTCTAACTGATTGTCCTGTTCATATATTATCTTATCACAATCCTTGAGCATTTCCTTTATTTTCAAGACATGTTTTTTATTCTTTTCAAGGAATTCTTTAGTGTAGTCATGAAGATAGCTATAGTCTGATTCATTATGGTGATAGAGGTATTCATGGAAACTCCAATCAACCTTTTCTTTGGCCTTTGATAGTTCTTCTTCTTCTTCTTCCATGGAATAAATGCTAACATAACATTTTTTTATTGTATTTGAGTATTCTTCTTTACTTGCAGAGGAGGATTTGATATCACTGCTATTGCAGTCGAAATATTGTGGGGAGTCCTTAATTTTATTGATGGTTGAGTCTTCATCTCCATCCTTGATAGGAATGTCTTATGTGTCTTTATTTTTTATTTGATACATATTTTCTAACTTCAACCACAAGTCCTTGGAGGATGTGCATAGTCTTATTCTTGTCTTGACTGTATCTGATAATCCATTGAGAAGAATCTTCAATGCCACTTCATTGTTCTTCATTGCTCTTCTTTGGATTGTAATTTTGGATAGATTCTTTGATGTAGTTAAGTCTCAGGGCTTGCTTACTATTGAATTCCAAACCTCAGATCCTTTTGAATTCAAAAACTATTTCATATTTTCTCTCGATGAGGAATAATCAGTTCCATTTAATAAATGAGCATCAATTGCAGAGAGAGCCATGTGTCCACCCATTTCTTCAGGATCTTCCTTCCAGTGTTTTAAACTGTGTTTGAAGGAACCTTGTTCTGATACCAATTGAAGAACACAAGACCCACACTAAGAGGGGGGGGGTGAATTAGTGTGTGAATTATTCTAACTTTTTCTTCCTTCAAGTTACTAGCTAAAACATAATGAACAAATTAATAAAAATCACATCATAATTACAATGAATACAAAGACACCAGATGTTTGTATAAGATTTTATATAATAAATATGAGAAGAATAATTTAAACATATGTGAGAGAGTATTTTCTTTAGCACCAACTAAATGTTTCAGCACCAACTCCTCGGAGAGCACCAACTCTCTACCAAGACCCAACTTGGCGCAAGACCCAGCTTGCTGCAAGTCCCAACTTGCTGACAGAACCCAGTGTATACAACTAGAGTTTATTCAACTCCAATAGTAGTGATCCATTACATAATCAATGATCAGAGATATACTTTAAGACACTCATCACCACATTTCATCTTCTTTGTTATTCACATTTTCTTTCCTTTGATATCTTCTTGGAATCTGCTTCAACTTATTTAACTTTTGTTCTGAATTGCATTTTATCTTCTCTCTATTATTCACATTTTCTTTCCTCTGATGTCTTCTTGGAATCTGCTTCAAATTTTTATCTTTTATTCTGGACTGCAGAGACACTTTCTTCTCACCATTTTTTATTGTTTATATAATCTTCAAACTGGTGTGAAATTTAAAACAACGTTTCCCTTTATTTGAACCATTGTACCTTTTCATTTAAAATGATAATCTAAACTTTAATTAATATCATTTTTCTTTTTATTCTTTATTCATATTTTCATGATTTATTCTCTTTTAATCATGACTTTGTATCGATTCATTTTTTTCATAAATTGATCACAGTCATGGATAAATTTAATCCTTTATACTCGATGCCTAATCTCTATTATATTTACAGAGACTGGATTCTGTGAAGGCGCTTCCTTCAAACCATCACATATGACTGTGCGTTACATAACCACGAGATTTACCAATTATAGCAACATGTTATAATTTTCTTTTAATATTCTTATAGAATATGACCAATGAAGGTGACCGAATGCTAAGCTTGAACGAGTGCTTGAGCGCTTTACCAAATCAACGGTCATGATTCAATCTCCCGATGAGATGGATGGATGACGGGATTTCAGTGCTTTACCCATCGAGTCTTCATGACTTACTACATTGTAAAATTCCTGATTATGATATCACCAATACAATTGGATGATTCACGTTTATCTCGCGGAGATACATCAACGGTCCACTATAACCTTGCACTCATACTTTTACTACAAACTCTGACGAATGTGACTTAATCATGTATCTAGATAGATGGTTGACGGGATTTCAACACTTAGACCTTCGGGACCTTGAGACACTTATCCTTACAAAAATCCCAGTTGCGATATCGCCGATACGTTCAGACGGTTCACATCTCTTCCATGGAAGAGATCAACGATACACTTTAAACCTTAATCTGATCCCTTCTTTCCTTAATTGAATGGTTGTGTCTTAATTATGTGTTGAGATGTGTGGCTACCGGGATTTCGGCATTTTGCCTTCGAATCTTCATGACCTCCAATAGTTCAACTCCTGGTGACTGTAAATCACTTGACGCATGTCCCTTTCGAAGTTTCGGCATTCGGGACTTCCGGAGACTAGAGTTTTTGCTTACAATGCAAAACTCCAAAGTGAGACTCTTGGGGGTGACGTAAATTCTTACGTCACTTGATGACGTGTCACAATCATATTATATGCCATGTGCCATTCATATACGTGATATACACGTGCCTATAATTCCATATCAATTTGAGACTTTTTAGTGTCTGAGTATGACATGTGTACTTAGCTGATGTGGTGTGCTGTGTCGTTTTGCCTTGGTTCAATCCAACGGCCCTCCAAAGTTTTCCAGATCCAACGACCCATGATTTCTATCGCAATTTCGCATTTCGGCATTCTTGTGATGAAGGGTCTCGACACCTCATGTCACGATTGTCGAAACAGAGTTTAGCTGCACTATCTCCTTCCCTTCTCGTGACCACGGTTATGACCCAGGGCTGAGTGTTTCACATTTTCGCATTTTGGGTTTTCGAACAACTCTCGTCATTGTTGATATAGTGCCACGTGTCTTCCTTCAAACGAACGGCTAGGATCTCTTCGCGACCTTGCATATCGCGAGTTCCAACAACACTTACGTTTGACTTTTCCATTCTTCGAGTCAGCGAAACACCGACCCTTCGCCACATGCCATCCTTGACAACAGACAGTCCCGATGGTTTCAGAATGATCAATGACTATGATCATTTTGGTACAATCAACGATTGTGATCTTTTCAGAATGATCAATGACTATGATCTTTTTAGAATGATCATTGGTTGTGATCTTTTCGGATGATTTGACAGTCAAGAATGACTTCGCGAATTGTGACTTGGCAAGTTTATTTCTTGTTCGATCAACGACTCAGATTAGTCCTCGAACCAATGGTCTGGCTCTAATCACAATTTCGTGTTTTGGTATTTCAGAGGTTAGAGCGCCTCCCTTATTCTGACTCCTGATTTATCGATATCTGATATTCTAGTATCGTCAGATCGAGGACCCACGTTGCTCTGAACTCAACAATCACGATCCTTTTATGATTCTCAAGATCACGGTCAACTTCTTGATCAGATGACTGCTGAGATTCTCACTCTGATCGGACGACTGTTGAAGCCTCTCACCATTTCTGCACATTGATCAATCGTTCAGTCTTTTCACTGATCCCGACGACATCTCTACAATTTGTTCTTCCTCCAGGGCTTTTGATCAACGAATCATTGTTGATCCTATCATGATCAACAATAATCACAAATTTATTTTGCAACCTGATATATTGTGCAATGCTCTCTTCCTTCTGAGCTTTGGTCTTCATACTGCTCACTCGTCCCATTTTCTCCTCCTCCTGAGCTTGCGCTTTTCCTTCTCTGCATAATGTATGGCATCTTTTGCTGACTGATATACTGTTGACATCAATGACAATATCATCTATCATTTAACAAAAGATCATCTGATCGACTGTTGACATCAATGAGAGTATTTCCAACATAAGGTTTATTTTCCACATTTGCAAGAATTACATAAAAGAGAAATGGATCAAAAGATGGAACAATTATAAAATTTTATGGATCAAAAGACCGAAAAATTATTAAATTTCATGGTATCCATGCCCTTACATACCCTAGATGAGAGGTTCCCTGAAGGTGATATTATGTCGCAATAAAATCATTAAAATAGGGACAAACCCTAGTCACATATGGGGAATATTTTAATAAATGTGGAGAACACGAAGATTGAGTCCTAGAATCATGATTATTCATCACTTGAAGATCCACATCATCGAGGGTTTAATTCAATACCAAGGAGCTACTTAATTCCAAAGACTGATATGATCAATTTGATGGTAAAGATCCTATAACATGGATACTCTAGATGGATTGATTCTTTGATCTACAATAAGTGACAACATTACACAAGGTAACACTTGCATCCATGTATTTAGAAGTTGAATAATTTGTTTGGTGCCAATGGATTTGTGCACAAAAAAATGTTTATATTGTCTCTTGGTCCATTTTTATGGATGAATTGATATCACATTATGGGAATACTAAGAGAAACATGTTCTTTAGTCAATTGATAAATCTCCGGAAAAGGGTTCTAATTATAGAGAAAATTCAACAATTCCAAATCCAAGTCTATCCATGTCATAATTCTCAAGCTGGTGCGACGGAAGACCGATGTAGTATCTGATTGTATGGCCAACATGGGGGTTTCCTTGCCCACTCAACACCATATATGGAAGGAGGGGGATCCATTTATAATTGGGCTCCAAGTTCAGTTGGAGCATTGTAGACAGATGGATATGACCGAGGTGGAGGTACAGACACATGATGCGATGGAGGCATCACACGAAGGGGATTGATGTATGAGGCATGCATGAAGTATATTTGTCCTAATGATATCATGCAAAGAAGGTGGGCGGGTACATATACTACCTTATGAAATGCGTGGATTCAGATGGATGGGATGAAGAGGATTTTGTGCAGTGTGATCCGCCCATAATGAAAACTCATGGGAAGGTGATGTTTTCTCCTGGAGTAGGTACCCTGCATTCATTTCCAAAGCAGAGGAAGGATCGATGCCACGTCAAGAGTAGTTATGATGATGAAGGTACATGGATGACATGAATTTAGACTCGTGGGCTTATGATGGCGCTTCTACTTATAAGGAGGGATGGTGGGCATATCTATAAGTTTATCCTGCTAAATACCCATTGCACATGTATCCATGGTAGATAGTTTGGGAAGGGTGCTTATTCTCTGTCTAATAGATTTCTCTATGTCGATAAATCCTTCGCTTCTCCATTTTAGTCATAGGTGGTTTAGAATCTGTGGTGAACGAAGACGATTCACCAGGTAAATACCCAATGTAGGTAGGACAACATGTTATAATCCATAAAGGATAATATATTAAATAATAATGTATATGAATATGAGATTATGAGATACAATAAGAATGAGGGCCTTATATACCCACACAGGAGTGCTCTTCCATGAAGAGATGTGACCTTTCATTGGGAAGGTGTCTCTTCATTAATTATTTATTAACAATTATAATGTATTTATATTTATTATTATATATTATGTTCATGACATTGTCTTCCCCTTAAAAATGCTTTGTCCTCAAAGCATACTTATGGAAGACTTATCTCTTGCTCTGGCTTGTAATATCGTCTCCTCATTCTTTATTGTTGAATTAGTAATCTTTGAGGGCTTGAAATGATAGGATCTTCTAAGCGTTGAGTAGAACCATCAAATTGTAAGGGATTCTTCCCACCTTAAATCGATCTTCCGCACAATGGGGCTTTTATGGGGTTCTTATAGACAATTTGATGTATTTTGACTCCCCGGATAACTTCTACCTTGTGCATCATTTGTAATGGAGGTAATATTTTTTGACATATTTGTCATTTGTTTCTACAGATACATTTATTGGTTGAAGTATCGATTTTTGTGATTAGGATGTCTATAAGGCATCCTTGCAACCTAATATTTACTTCATGTACTTGTAGATTGTTCTTGATTAACACTTGGAATTGAGTGTTCTTCATAGCCCTGGCTTGTTTCTACTTCAACATGTGAAGACCTCTTTACATCAACTCAATCCTTTTGAGCTGTAAGGTTGACTAGGTCTGTATTAATTTCTTTATCCACCATTAGGTTTTTTCCATTTGAAGACTTTTGTAGTTCCATAGGTTCAATCATTGTCTCTTTATCTACTAATGATTCTTTATTGATAAGTTGTTCTAACTTGTCCTCTACCATCTTCTTATCACTCTTTATCTTCTTAATCTAGGTGATTAAACTTTGATTATGGATTTTTAGGTGACAATTCTCTTCATCCTTTTCTGATAATTTCTTAATGGGATTGTGATTAGCTTGCTCTAACTTCTGATCCCTATGCTTCTTATATTTTGACTTGTTGAGTTGTACCAATAAATTTTGGTTATGATATTTTAAGTAAGAAATGTCTTTGTATTTTTCCTGTAATTTTCCCTCAAGATTTTGTTTTTGTCTCTCTTCTTGTTTTTTTTAGCATTTGCTCCAACCCAACTTAAAATTGCAAATTTATGTTGTGTTGTTGATAATGAATTATTTGGTTTTCTAATTCTTTTATTTTCACTTCCCAATGGGTGTCACCTTGATTTTCTACTAAAATAAAAATCTTTTTACAATATGGACAAAGGAAAGATCCATTCTTAAGGCCCCTTTAATACTCTTCCTCTTTTGCACAATAGGGACATTTTGCCGAAAACGTATTCTTAGTAGATGTCATAATTCACTTCTTATTTTTCAATAAATGATAATTGTACAAGGGGCTCTCCTCTTTAAAGATAATGTTCCCTTAGAA
>SNQJ01S0009750.1:19272-31403 GCA_010110895.2 Picea sitchensis | reverse complement strand
TTGGTGATCATTTGATTTATTTGGTCTTGTATGTGGATGACATTTGTTGATAGGAAACAACAAGGAGATTATCAAGGATGTGAAAACTCAGTTATCCTCTAAATTTTACATGAAGGATCTCGTTGCTTCAAATTTCATTTTGGGCATGGAAATTAAAAGAGATCAGAAAAAGAGGAAACTATGGTTAAATCAGAGAAAATATGTGGAGACAATATTACAAAGGTTTAATATCTAGGAATGTAAACCAGTCAAGGTTCTTATTCATGTTGATGTAAAGTTATCTGTGGATCAGTGTCCCAAGACACGGGAAGAGGAGGAGGACAAGTCTCGTGTTCCATATGTGAGTGCAGTTGGCATTTTGATGTATGCAATGGTCTGTACTACACCAGACATTTCACATGTAGTGGGAGTTTTGAGCAAGTATATGTCAAAACCAGGGAAGGAGAATTGGACATCAATAAAAAGGGTTTTCAGGTATTTGTGTGGCACTGCTAGCTATGGATTGTGCTACCAAGGAAGACCGAGATTAGACAAAGTGGTGGATATACATGGCTTTTTGGATGCATACTGGGATGGATATCTGGATTGTAGGAGATCTACAAGTGGGTATGTGTTTAACCTGTTTGGAGGAGAAATAAGTTGGATGAGCAAAAGACAGGTTGTAGTGGCACTTTCAACTACAGAAGTTGAATACATGGCAGCCACTCATGCAAGTAAGGAAGAAGTATGGTTACAAATATTGTGTTCAGGTATCGGGTTGGTACACCAAGTTGTAAGGATATATTGTGACAGTCAGAGTGCAATTTTTATGGCGAAGAACCCAACTTATCATTCAAAGACAAAGCATATTGATATTCAATATCAATTTGTGAGAGACATGATTGAAGAAAAGAAATTATTTTTGATGAAGTTGGACACTTTGAAGAATGTTGCAGATTAATTAACAAAATTTGTGAGCACTAAGAAGTTCTCTTGGTGTAGAGGATCCATGGACATTGCTGCCCTGGATTGTTGACTATGTAACCTTGTATGAAAAGAAAACAACGAGTGGGAGAATGTTAGGTATGTGTTATATTCTTTGCATGATTAGTAGTGTCTGCGTTGTGTTGGGTGCATAGGGGGGGAAAATCCCTCCGTGCGGGGGTTCGAGGGCAGCGCCCCCAAGAAAAAAAATTCTGCCTCGGGAAACATGTCAAATATTTAGGTGGTTTTTCGGCACATGGTTTCTTTGCTGATGGTTTTCCATTTCCGGTTAAGGAATTAGGGTTGTTGACTAATCTAGGTCATTGGGTTAGGGTTTTGGATGCCACTCGCTCCTATATGTATATTGTATTGTAAACAATGTAATACTATGAATGAATATAGAATATGTTGGTTTTCTCGGTTTGGGTTTCCAGGGGAAAAATCTTTGTGTAATGTTTGTATTTTCCATTGTATATTTTCTGTTCTTTTACTGAAAATCTATTTGCAGTAAATATTGTACAAGGTTAAAATCTACATCCTTGTCTCAAGTCCGTTCTAGTTTTGAGTCATCTTCAGTTTCCCAACAATCTTTTCAATCATTGGTTGATGAAGTGGTTGTGTCGATGCAATCTTCATTCGATCCCACTCTTCTTTCGAGGAGTGATGTGTCTCTTAACTATGTTGTGTCACATCTTATTCAACCATTAGTTGAGAAAGTGATTGTGTCAATGCAATCTTTGGTTGATCCCACTCTTCTCTTGGAGAGTGACAAGTCTACTGTTTAAATTTCGCTTAAGAAGTTAAGTGTATTCAATATTCTTTAACTTTTAACAATTAGAACAATAACTAAATGCATCAAGATCACTGAAATAAATACATCCACAGTTTACACAAGATTTATCATGGGAAACCCTCTTAGGGGAGAAAATCCAACAAATCTTCTTGAATATTGATTTGTCAACAAGTACAATGTCTCTCTCCAAGAGAGATCTCACAAAACAGAAGATAAACAGAATATAGACCAGAAACCCTAACCAAAATATGGTAGCAAACCACTCGACCAAGATAGACCTCCAAGAGATAACCAAAAACCATTCACAAAACACCCTTACTCTGTTATTTTGGAGTAGTTGTTTTTGTTGATCGAGTTCAAACTTTCTTTCACCATCTGGATTTGTTGCGCCTGTTCTTTCACCATCGAGCTTTGCACCGGCACCACTATCTTGCCCAACAACCTCCTGAGACTTGCACACTTTTCCTTGAGAAAGAGAACTTGTTTTGTGTGTCTTCTTCAAATTAGGTGCTTAGCCTCTTATAAATACAAGTTGAGCCACCCTGAAATTAGGCCAGGGCCAACTTGTACAAATGTCACTTTATGATTTTCATTTTACTTTTACAAAGGAACAATAGGGATGACTTTACAAATACAACATAATATTATTCTTTTAGGGTTTTGACTTGGTCTAATACAATTAAATACAATAAGAATAACTTCTGAAGCTACTCAAACTTCAACACTCCCTCTTAGCAAGGACAGTATTCTTCTTGCATGATTGTCAAGACTACTTTTTCACTTCTATACACTTGACCATTGACTTGTTGACTTTCCATGAATCTATATTGAAGAATTTTTGTAACCATGTCATGCATCTAGGGTCTCATCATCCTTCTTGGGTTTATGTCATCATGGGGCTTTAACTCACCATCTCACACAGAATCTGACATCTAATTCATACAGAACTAGTAACTCGCCAGCTCACACAAAATATGACATCTAGTTCATACAGAACTAGTAACTCACTAGTTCACACATAATCTGACATCTAGTTCATACATAACTAGTAACTCGTCATATCACGCATAATATGACATCTATTTCATATAGAACTAGCAACCTCTAGATGGAACACCATACAACCGGTCCACAATAACCAGGAATCTAATCACAAGGATTAGGAGATGTAGTGCGCACACACTATCCATCTAGCCCAAGGCCAAGAAACACCTCCAACCACATAGGTTGGCCCTCCAGCTTGAAAATATGGGAAACTCATTAACCCCAAAGGCTCGGCATCTACTGACCATGTGCGTGGTCATATTGACTGGTGCCATAGTCAGCAATGTGCCTGTGAATCTTCTTTACTCTTGGTAAAGCCCAAGCTCATCAGGAAACTGTCAACTCTACCATACCATTCCCTAGGTGCTTGCTTTAATACATACAAGGCTTTCTTCAATCTGCACACATGTGTCTGAATGTCATGTGTCTCGAAACCTTGTGGCTTCTCCACATACACTTCCTCTTCTATTACACCATTTAGAAAATTTGTCTTCACATCCATCTGGTTTACCTTCCACTTCATTACTGCAGTTATCGCAAGTATAGCTCTAATTGAAGTGTATCTTGCCACAGGAGAAAATGTCTCCTCATAATATATTCCTTCTTTCTAGGAGAAACCATGTGCCACGAACCTTGCCTTGTAATTCTCGACATTTCCATCTGATGAATGCTTCATCTTTTAAATCCACTTGGAACTTACCACTATATTCTCTTTCGGTCTCGGAACCACATCCAAAACATCATTCTTTACAATGGATTGATATTCTTCAATCATGACATCCTTCCATTCTTTGTGGTTCTTCCATATCATGATCTTCTAGTACAATATCATCTCATGCATATGTATCTGCAACTATAGGAACTTCAGGTTCCTCATCATGAACCTCATATGAATGATTCTGTCTCAATCTACTGAAAGTTTCATCCTCATCGAAGGTGACATCTTTGCTAATATCAATATGTCGGCGACCAGGGATGTATATTTTTTATTCCTTTGATGTCTCACTATATCCAACAAATATGCCCTTCTTTCCTGAAGGGTACAACTTCTATCTCTTGTCCTTGGGGACATGCACATACACTGGACAACCAAATATCCTCAGGTGGTTGTCCTCTATCTTTTCACCCGTAAACATTTCTTTTAGTTTCTTGTTCCCAAGTACATGGTGGGGACTTTTGTTCTGCACATATACTATTTCCCTGGCTGCTTCTACCCACATATGCATCGGTAAATATTGATCATGAATCATGGCCTTTATTGCTTCCATGATGGTTTGGTTCTTTATTTTTTCCACACCATTATGCTGAGGATTATAGGGAGTAGAGAGCTCCCTCCTAATCCCAACTTCTTTGCAGAATGCCTTGAATTCAGCTAATGTGAATTCTCCTTCATTATTTGATCTCAAAATATTTATCTTCTTTTCAGAAAGGTTTTAAACAAGTACCTTGAATTCTTTGAACTTGTTGAACACTTCAATTTTATCTTTCAAAAAATAAACTTGAGTTTTACGTGATAAATCATCAATGAATGAAACATAATATACATACCTGCTAAGTGAAGTGATTGACATTGGTCTACACACGTCTGAATGTATGATGTCCAAGGCTCCTTTGGATTTGTTATCACTGCTAGGAAATGGTTTATTCACGTACTTGCCTTGTGTGCATCCTTTGCATCTGCCTTCATGATTCACTTGGATTTATGGAAAACCTGTCACCATATTGCTCACGATCGGTAATGCTTTGTAATAAATGTAAGGAAATATTCTATGTCATATCTCACTTGGAGTAATTGTGCTAAGTACTAATGTTGAGTTTGAATGTCCCTTCATTTTGTATAGACCTCCTTGAACACCAATCATGACAAAATCATCAATAGTCTTTCCTCTTGGCCACATGAGAACTTCACCATCAATGAGAGAAACTTTGAATCCTTTCTCATCTAATGTTGAGATAGAAAGGAGATTCTTATTCAAACCAGGTACATACAAAACATCCTTCATCTTCATAGGTTTTCTGGAATCCAATCTATAAGAAGCCTATCCTACTCCTTTAATGGGATATTGATAGTCATCATCGAGCTTCACCTTGTGAGGTGAATTCTTATGAACTAATTCTGAGAAGGAATCATTGTAACCTGTCATGTGCTTAGAAGCACCACTATCAATAAGCCATGTGTCACTTCCATGAGTAACTGTTCTTGTAACAGCTGCTATCAAAAAATATTCTTCGCTTGAATCATATTCTTTGTTTCTCTTCTGATCAGGTTCATCATCTTCTACGGCATAAGCATGATGTCTTTTATACTTTCCTTTCCTAACCTAATATTTTGAGTTGGGAATATTTATTGCAATGTGTCCCATATTCTGGAAGATGTAGCATATGTAATTTGAGTAATCCTTTTGACACTTATTTGTCCTATGTGACCCTTGAGACTTCTTGTGTGAGTGAACCTATTTCTTTCTCTTTCCTTTTATTGCATGTGATGCTAGAGCTTGATTATCCTCATCACCTAGTTTCTCTTCTCTTGCTTCCAATCTAGCTTCTTCATGAGTGCAATCCTCCCATAGTCTGCTAAAATTTGTTAACTTTCTTCTTAAACAGATTCCTTGAATGAATGATTCCCAAGATCTGGGGAAACCATTCAAAGTAGTCATCACCAATTCAGCTTCTTTGATTGAGTCTCCAATGGCTTCAAGTTGTTCTTTGATTTGATACACTCTTGCGAAGTAGGATTGAATGATTTATGAACTTTACATATTCACACTCTTGATTTGTGTCCTCAATGTCATATTTCGGTTGATATTCTTGCCTTCATATAATCAGGATAGGGCATCAAACATTTTCTTGGGAGTTGTCAATGAAGAAACATGAGGGATCAAATGATCCTTGATAGAATCATCAATGATTCTCTTTTCATTGACCAAACTCTTCTTGTAATTTTCCTTGGCCACATATTCCTCTGGTTCTGGAACTTCTTCTTTGACAAAATCTTCTAGATCATTCTCTTCTAGAATGAGAATCACTCTATATTTCCATGCCCGGAAGTTATCAACACCCTCAAGCTTCTCATCAAGCTTAGTGTTTGGAGTCATCTTGCCCTAGGATGGAAATATAATAATAAAAATAGAAACTTTTCAAATAAAGGTTTTGAACTTACCAGAGAGTGTGCTATGCCACATTGAACTACTCCAACTTCAGTCTGCAGTTGCCAAGACGTCTTGATCTAGGGTTTATGAGGAAACCCTAATTTTTCCAAAAGAGAATTTTGGAATTCTGATCCAAGGGAAAGGTGTGCCCTCCTTAAGAGAACTCCTTTATGGATTTACTTTGACCAACATCCTTAAGAAAAAGGGTGGCATCATCACTTAGGGTTTTATGCAAAAACCCTAATTTTTAGAAACTGTGAAAATTGCAAAACCGGTCTAGGGAAAAGGTGTGCTAGGGTTGGGAGAGCCTTCTTATAAACTTGTTTTCCCCAGTAAGTTCTTCTAGAATGTGAAAATGGATTCTTTCAAGCCCACTCTGATACCATGTTAAAAATTTTCTTAAGTAGATAAGTGTAATCAATATTCTTTAACTTTTACCAATTAGAACAATAATCACATGCATCAAGGTCACTAAAAGAAAGACATCCACAGTATACACAAGATTTATCCTGGGAAACCCTCTTGGGGGAGAAAACCCAACAAAGCTTCTTCAATATAGATTATTCAACAAGTACAATGTCTCTCTCCAAGAGAGATCTCAGAAAACATAAGATAACTAGAATATAGACCAGAAACCCTAACCAGAATAGGGTAGCTCATTATTACACCAAGATAGACCTCCAATAGATAACTAAAAACCCTTCACCAAAACACCTTTACTATGTACCTGCGTCTCCTCCTCAGACTTGTGCACTTTTTCTTGAGAGAGAGAACTTGTGTTGTGTGTCTTCTTCAAATGAGGTGCCTAGCCTCTTATAAATACAAGTTGAGCCACCCTAAAATTAGGTCAGGGTTGACTTGTACAAATGTCATTTTATAATTTGTATTTTACTTTTACAAAGGCACAATAGGGTTGACTTCACAAATACAACATAATATTATTCTTTTAGGGTTTTTACTTGGTCTAATACAATTAAATGCAATAAGAATATCTTTTGAAGCTACTTAAACTTCAACATCTACCAAAGTGGTCTCACCAATGCAATTTTTGGTTGATCCAACTCTTCTTTCAAGGAGTGATTTGTTTTTCGAGTGTGTCTTTAGCATTTCCAGTTTAGTACCTTCTGAACAAGGGTGAAATTCACTCTCTTTGAGTATGCTCCCTCCAAGTCCTGTGATGGTTTCCTTTGATTGGAATGACCTTGTTGAGCCTTGGCTTCTTTCTTCTGCACCTTTCCAAATCAATTTTACATTTAATTCAACAGGGCTTTAGCGAGGTATTGTAGATAACGGATCTTATGCAAGCATTTTATCCTCCTCGGCTTGGAAATCTTTGGGTTCTCCCAAGATTGTGTCAACTACCAGTGAGTTGTTGGCTTTTGACATAAGACCTAGTGAATGTTTGGGAATTATTCCTCAGTTACCTATCACGTTAGGTGGGAAGAATTTCCTAGTCGATCTATTAGTGGTTCCAAGCCCTTTATATTTAAATATGCTTCTTGGGCATGATTGTGTGTATGATATGAATGTTTTGGTGTCTACGCTCTTTCGTGTAATGCATTTTCCTCACAATGGAAGAATTGTCACTATTGATCATCTTTCATCTGATAATCACCATCCTAGTTCGACTTTAGCTCAGGATTCCCCTTTATGCATTCCTAGTGTTCGATTAGACTCTTCCCCGCCACGGGTAAATTATGTGGCGTCTTATCCTCGGTGTTCAATTGCTTCTGAGGAGGATCCTTTACAATCATGTTGGCCTTCTCGAGACAAGGTCTCCGCAATTGATCGAGTATTTTATCCAATGGGGGCATGTGAGCCTTTGGTTTCCCCTTTTGGCTTGAGTAAACTGGTGCTTCCTCTCGAGTATGATCTTACTATTTGTGATACCTCGAGCCCTAGTATTTGTGTGACATTGAGTCCTAATTTCTTGGATGTTGAATTTCCTTCAGATAAGGTTATCCTTGAATCTATAATTATGGATCCTCGACCTCTTCCTGAAATAGAAGCTTTACTAGTTGATTACCAATGAAACCCTTGGCATGAGCCTAGCAATGGGCTCTACCTGGAGCACTATTATGCATAAGCTGCAAGGCTATGCATTTCTCTATACATTTTGTACTTTTAGGGTTTCTTGTTTTCAAGTTCCATTTTCCATAGCACGTGTTGTTTTCAGAGGTTTCTATATTGGACTGATTAAATTCTCGGTGAGTGTTTTTGGTATTATATACAAGACTTTGAATACATTTTTATTTGGTATCTTTTCTTCTATGTATATTCATTCTAACATGTAATGATCTCGAAAGTGGTATATAGGTTAGATTTTCCCCTCCATGCATTTTTTCATTATATGTTTCTTGTGTCATTTTTCCTTAGGATCGACCCCACTGAATTGCAACACATAACCTTATTTGTTGTTTAGAAGTGTTATAATTCACGTGGTAGAGCCTATTGTTCATGGGTTCCCTAATTAAAACCTTGTTCAAAATTCGGCACCCATGTTGAAATACTTTCATGGGCTCTAGAGCCTTGTTTAGTCCCGCCATGACTTTGTGTTGAAACCTCATATCTTCTTCTCATTCTTATTCTGGATAGTACCATATGGGGCTCCCTCATTTATGTGTTAAGTTGTAATATTGCATTGCATTCCACTGCTTTTATTTTTTATCCTAATGTCAACTTCAAAGTCTTGTTATTGTTTAGCCTTTTATGTATTCTCGTCAGTTGCTAGCCATGAAATATTTTTTCTTTACTAATTGACACCTTTATCCCTAGAGGAAAATTCCCTTGACCATCCATATCCTACATGTGTTTCCTTTCATTTATCATAGGCATGTTACTCGCGCATGGAACTAGTTTTCTCACCCTCTATGCTCGTTTCCTCTATTGTAACATAGCATTCTTTTATTCATTTTCAGGATTTATAATATGAAAAAGACAAAAAAAATGAAAAATAAAAAAAAACAAAAAGAAGGATGGGAATGAGTACAATATTTTATATATGACAGCTACTTATGTTTCCCTTGAACATAGCACAATATTGTGAGTCTTTACCTCACCATTGGGTTAGTATTGATTTAGGAGGCATTTTTTCTTGTTTTTTAGCAAAGTCTCCTTCGGTTGGTTATTATTCTAGTCATATGGAGAATTTGTCGATTTCCTTTGAGTCACAAACATATCCCAATTTATAGTCAATGCTTCCTAAGTCACATTTTGTGTCATGTCTTTGTTCAATGGAAGTTAGCCTGTGCCATCCATTCTACAAAAACCTTTGACTTTTCAAGTCAGAATTCCCATGTCAGTCAAGTATCTCTCAACATCACAAGTACCTTTGTATCCCACTCATGCTAGTATATAAGGTCCCCATTGAATTCTTGTTGGTGATTTTCTCTTATCAAATACGACACATTTCTCTGAGAGTGTGACCTAGAGTTGCACCCTGGGCCTATTTACATCATTGATATGAAACCTTGCACTCAGCAGATGAAAAACCATCATTGGTCACTCACTGAGTGTTTTCCCTTGTGTTCGATGTAAAAAATCATTATCACATGTAGGGATTCATGTGGTACCTTGGTTTCCACTTGACCCCATCAGTGGATCCCTTGTCTTTGTCAGTAGTCTCCATCATTGGCTACTATTCAGAGAGTCTATGTCATGTGTTATTCTATCTGGTGCATGTCAGAGTCATACCTCGGTGTGTTCCTTACAATCAAGTCATCCGAGTCCTTTCAAATCTTTGGCCTTATGCTACCCCTCATGATGGATGATGGAGGATGCCTTAATTCTTTCCTTCCAATGGATCTCTTCCTATCGACGTCAGCACATCTTACTCTGGGATAGATATCTAGTGTTATTGTCAGTACCTTGGGGCTTGTAGACATCAATGGCAGGTTCTCTCACTATCGACAGTGGGAATAGATCAATGTCCCCTTCTCAATAGATTCTATCAGGGGTTTGACATCAGTTCAATTATTTACACTTGCTAGATTGTACTAGTTACCTTTACACCCATTATCATCATTAGTGGGTTGTCTTACGTTTGTTAACGATATACATTAATGACCAGTAATCAAATGGTGCCTCATTGTGTTTGAATCCAACACATGTATTCACATAGTGTAGAATTATACCACGGTGGATTGTTTTGAAGACTTCGGGTGAAGTACGAACATCACATTTTTTGTTCTCCTACCCAACTTGTATTGATTGCACCACCCTCTTCATCAGTACTTGTAGAGGATTAATTTTTTCACTCCATTGGTTCCATATATCCTATGTTTTGATTATGATATATAGCTCCACTATGTATCCCTTCGTGGCTATGATCTAAATTTCTGCATGGATCCACTATGTATTTTCTTGTGGCCATGATTACTACTTCCATATCTCACGTGGATCCACTTTGTATAGTTTTCATGGCTATGGATATCAGTTATGTTTCCATTGCTCATGGATTCGCAGTGTACTTGATTTGGTGGTCATGCTTACATCAAACTAAAGCATGGGAATGACCGAATTGAGAAGAGAGTATCTTACTTATTTTTTTTGGAGGTATTTTTCTGGTACTAGTATCTTCTGACGTCACACATTAGGGGGAATTTGGTATAATGCCATTTTCCACTATATATGCTCATGATGCATCATTGGCCTTAGTTACAACCCTTTCCCTATTTGCAGGAGATGAACCCCCCTTTTCCTCCCTAAAAGCATATTAAAAAACCTCATTTTTCAAGATGTATGTGAATCGTCTTAAAGCAACTTGTGTACATACGCAACTTGCTAGTTAGAAACCCACATACATGTTTAATTGGCTAAAAAAAATATAATTCTCGACATTTCGGGTGGATTTGATGGGTTCCCTAGGTTCCCGACCTCCTATAGTCTGTCCATAACTACTCCAACTAACAAAAGGGAGTATAAAAGAGAGCCTTGGGATGGAGGAAAGACATCATGAAAGAGATGCAACCTTATGCTATCAATTTCCTAATAGCCCTACAAGCCCTTGTTTCCCTAGATTTTTTATATTGTCTCCCCCCTTAAAAACCCTTGTTTTCAGGATTTGTGTTCCTCTTTATCTCTTCAAGAAGAATCTCATTACTTCCTTGGACCCATCAGGACACAAAACTTCGAAGGTAGACTTAATCATCTCAGGCATTGGGTGGAGGAACATGGAGCCTGGTTCTAGGACCATGCTGCAACGGTTACAGGTTGTAACCAACCCCTTTTGTTTTTATCAATAAAATAAGTCTCATTCTCGTATGATTCTTTGTGTTAATTCATGATTTCAATGATATTATATGGATCTTATTTTGAATCTAACAAAGAATTTGAATTGATTATATTTAGTTAGTTAGCGGAAACTAATTTCTTGCAGAAACATAATTCTTTGGTTGTGGTACTTTTAGAAGATCATTATCAAGGATTTATGGAGCAAAAGACCTCAAGCAAGATCTACTTTAATCGTAGGGTTCCAAGTATGTACTTCTTCCATTCTTCTAAAAAGTTAGTTATTTCCAATTGATTGTTTAATTAGAGGTTGAGAGGAGTATTTTAAGGGAATTGCTTTGTTGTGGCCTTGACCCAAAGCCATGGGACTTAGATTTCCGTAACAGTGGGATCCCACTTCTTTCCAACAACAAGGTGCTTGATGAGGCCCATGAGAGGGGGTTAGTGTGGAAAGGAAAAGGGGGACAAGGATGGGGATCTGTGGGGTGGGAGAGGGTTCAAGGGATGGGAAAGGGGGTAAGGGGGTTAAGGTGTGAAAGGTGGGGTCATTTTTTTTTCTTTTTTTAATATAATTTATGTTTTTTTCTTTTATTTATTTTTTTAATATTTATTTTCAAATTATTTTGGTTTTTTATAATTATGTTTTTTTCAAAATTGGTTCTAATCATTTATGTAAGGTACCATTAGGAAATATGTAGAGCAACAACATAATTATTATCATAATAATTAGTAGAAAGAAATGAAATAGTAAGCACAATGACACTATGGACCCAAAAGATTATACCTTTATTATCTTGAGAACAATGTTCGCTTGCCTCTTCGAGGAGGAAATCTCCAACAAAGCATAGCTCGAGTACAAATGATTCAACAAGACTAGTTTTCAATGCTTTCTAACTCTATATATATACTATTTCTATCTTCTTGAGAACATTATAGAGGAAGAACTTTCTAGA
>SNQJ01S0009750.1:0-15932 GCA_010110895.2 Picea sitchensis | reverse complement strand
TATCTTGGAGAAAGGGCTAATCAACTCGAAAAACAGCTCGACCAGCCCGTGAACAAAGGGATCTAATCATCGAAGAAATTAACAAATCCCTCATAAAGTGAAGGATGATATCATAAAAGAGTTTACATAGATTTTATATAGGGGTCAATATATTTTGGAGAGTCAAAATGCTTATTATCCAATTAAGAATCAATTTTCATCAATTCTTTTGTGAAATTGGGTGTTGGAAAAGATCAAAAGAAGTTTGGGAAGAAAAAGTGTGTGTGTTATGCACCTCTTGAAAAGTGGAAACAGAAAAACATTTCATTTTAGAGTGTGAAGCCTGCAAAGACAGTAGGTACAAATCTCTCATAAAGTGAAGGATCAGATCAAAGGATCAGATCATAGACTTTACATAGGGGTCAATATATCTCGGAGAGTCAAAATGCTTATTGTCCAATTAAGAATCAATTTACATTAATTCTTTTGTGAAATTGGGCATTGGAAAAGATCAAAAGAAGCTTGGGAAGAAAGGGTGTGTGTGTTATACACCTCTTGAAAAGTGGAAACAGAAAAACATTTCATTTTAGAGTGTGAAACCTTCAAAAACAGTAGAAACAACTATATAAACATCTTGATAGCTCTTGGAATAACTTATTCAACCAGGGGACAGTGGAGAAATTGAGGGAGCTCGTCATCAAGTTGAATATGAAAAGAGCAGTGTGTGAAGGATCTGTCCCGTAGAGTATTGTTAACCTCGTGGACATTAAAATCATTTTCTTTCTTTCTAAAAAAATTACCCCAGATCTTTTAGAAAAGTAAAAGAAATTCACACATCTAAAAGGATTTGATCGAGGATTTTTTTTTTTTTTTTTAAATTGCTGCCACAAGAAGTCAAGTCAGGATTCCGGGTGTCAAAAGCCACGCTATCATGGTTGGAGGCGTCAGAGGAAATCTTGACAACTGGTGGCCGACTAGAACAGGAGCGTGCGTGGGGGAGACAAGCTGTCATGGGAACCACGTTATCGTGAAGAGGCTGGACGCTACAGTGAGATTTACCACGCTATCGTGGCTGGAACGCTGGAATGGCAGACATATAAGAGATGCATGTGAAGAATTTGGACTTCGCCAGAGATTGCAAAAAAATAGGTTTTCTTTCAGTCCTTAAACCACAGGATTATGCTATCATTGAGATCGCTTGCATCGTTGAGGTAGGATATAATTATAAAAAATTTCAATTTTTTTTTCTTGAAATGCTTCAAATGAATTATTTTATATATTAATTGTTTATATTATTCTATGTGTACTTGTTGATATATATTTTTTATTAGTTTTTTATTTGTAATTTGATTGTATATAATTGTAAAACTTCTCAAATTATTAGGTTAGATATAATTATAAAACTTCTCAATTTTTTTCTTAATTCTTTCTTGCAATGTTTCAGATGAATTATTTTATATATTTAATTGGTTACACTATTCTATGTGTACTAGTTGATATATACTCTTTTTTGTTTTTTCATTTGCAATTTGGTTGTATATAATTGTAGAACTTCTCAAATTCTTAGGTCTCATATAATTACAAAACTTCTCAAATTCTTTCTTCTTTCTTGCAATGCTTAAGATGAATTATTTTATATATCCAAGTGTTTACATTATTCTATGTGTATTATTTTATATATTCAATTGTTTACACTATGTGTATTTGGGTTGTATATAATTGTAAAACTTCTCAAATTCTTAGTTCAGATATAATTATAAAATTTCTCAAATTCTTTCTTAATTCTTTTTTGCAATGCTTCAGATGAATTATTTTATATATTCAATTGGTTACACTATTCTATGTGTACAGGTTGATATATACTCTTTCTTGATTTTTCATTTGCAATTTGGTTGTATATAATTGTAAAATTTCTCAAATTCTTAGGTAGGATATAATTACAAAACTTCTCAAATTCTTTCTTCATTCTTCTTTCTTGATTTTTCATTTGCAATTTGGTTGTATATAATTGTAAAATTTCTCAAATTCTTAGGTAGGATATAATTACAAAACTTCTCAAATTCTTTCTTCATTCTTGCAATGTTTCAGATGAATTATTTTATATATTCAATTGTTTACACAATTCTATGTGTATTTGGTTGTATATAATTGTAAAACTTCTCAAATTTTTAGGTCGGATATAATTATAAAACTTTTCAAATTCTTTCTTAATTCTTTCTTGCAATACTTTAGATGGATTATTTTATATATTCAATTGGTTACACTATTCTATGTGTATTGGTTGATATATACTCTTTCTTGGTTTTTCATTTTCAATTTGGTTGTATATAATTGTAAAACTTCTCAAATTCTTAGGTAGATATAATTACAAAACTTCTCAAATTCTTTCTTCTTTCTTGCAATATTTCACATGAATTATTTTATATATTCAATTGTTTACACTATTCTATATGTATTATTTTATATATTCAATTATTTACACTATTCCATGTGTATTTGGTTGTATATAATTGTAAAACTTCTCAAATTCTTAGGTGGGATATAATTATAAAACTTTTCAAATTTTTTCGTGTAGTGCTTCAAATGAATTATTTTATATTCAATTGTTTACACTATTCAATGTGTATTGGTTGATATATACTCTTTCTTGACTTTTTATTTGTAATTAGATTGTTATATTTTTTTTCTATTGATTGGAGGTTGGATATAATCTTAAAACTTCTCAAATTATGAAGTTGGATATAATTTTAAAACTTCTCAAATTCTTGAAGTGCTTTAGATGAATTATTGTATATATTCAATTGTTTATACATTAGACTATTTTATGTGTAGTGTTTGATATATACTCTTTCTTAATATTGTTTTTATTGGTTTTTCATTTGCAATTAGATTGTTATATCGTTTTCTTTTGATTGGAGATTGGATATAATTGTAAAACTTCTCACATTTTTTCTTGCAATGTTTTAGATGAATTATTTTATATACTGAATTGTTGATACATTCAAATATTCTATGTGTAGTGGTTGATATATAGTTTTTTTTACTATTGCTTTTATTGGCTTTTCATTTGCAATTAGATTTTCATATCTTTTTCTTTTAATTGGAGGTTCAATATAATTGTAAAGCTTCTCAAAATTTTGAAGTTAGATATAATTATAAAAAATTTGAGGTTGGATATAATTATAAAATTTCTCAAATTCTTTCTTCTTTTGTTTTAATATTGTTTTTATTGACTTTTCATTTGCAATTAGATTGTTGTATCTTTTTCTTTTGATTGGAGTTTGGATATAATTGTAAAACTTCTTAAATGCTTTCTTGCAATGCTTTAGATGAATTATTTTATATACTGAATTGTTTATACATTCAAATATTCTATGTGTTGTGGTTGATATATAGGTTTTTTTACTATTTCTTTTATTGGCTTCTCATTTGTAATTAGATTGTCATATATTTTTCTTTTGATTGGAGGTTGGATATAATTGTAAAGCTTCTCAAAGGTTGGATATAATTATAAAGAATTTGAGGCTGGATATAATTATAACACTTCTCAAATTCTTTCTTCTTTTGATTGGAGATTGAATATAATTGTAAAGCTTCTCAAATTTTAAGGTTGGATATAATTATAAAGAATTTGAGGTTGGATATAATTATAAAACTTTTCAAATTTTTAATTGCAATGCTTCATATGAATTATTTTAGATATTCAATTGTTTATACATTAGATTATTCTATGTGTATTGGTTGATATATACTCTTTCTTTTTATTTATTTTATTGGTTTTTCATTTGCAATTAGATTGTTATATTTTTTTTGTATTGATTGAAGATTGGATATAATTGTAAAACTTCTTAAATTCTTTCTTGCAATTATTCAGATGAATTATTTTATATACATTTTACTATTTATGTGTACTGGTTGATATATACTCTTTCTTACTATTTCTTTTATTGGCTTTACATTTGCAATTAGATTGTTATATCTTTTTTTCTTTTGATTGGAGGTTGAATATAATTGTAAAATTTCTCAAATTCTTTATTGCAATGCTTCGATGAATTATTTTATATATTCAATTGTTTATATAGTAGACTATTATGTGTACTAATTGATATATACTCTTTCTTTCTATGACTTTTATTGTTTTTTATTTGCAATGGAACTATTTTTATGTAAATGAAATGTACTTTTAAATTGATAACAAAAATATTTAATTATTTATTAACCATGCAAACTATTTCCCTATTTATATTTGAATTATGATTGTAAGTTTGGTTTCTTATTATGAATATGAATTATTTATGTTCACAATAAGTTAAGTTTAAGTTTATCATCATTTTTATTATGATAAAGAATTAGTTATAAGATTACATTAGCATTATTAAATTTATATTTTATATACATTTTACTATTTATGTGTACTGGTTGATATATACTCTTTCTTACTATTTCTTTTTATTGGTTTTACATTTGCAATTAGATTGTTATATCTTTTTTTTTCTTTTTGATTATAGATTTTAAACACACCAAACCCCTCACCTACCAAACCCAACTCAAACCATAGGTACTATTGATATATACTCTTTCTTTCTATGACTTTTATTGTTTTTTATTTACAGTAATGGAACTATTTTTATGTAAATGAAATGTACTTTTAAATTGATAACAAAAATATTTAATTATTTATTAAACCATGCAAACTATTTCCCTATTTATATTTGAATTATGATTGTAAGTTTGGTTTCTTATTATGAATATGAATTATTTATGTTCACAATAAGTTAAGTTTAAGTTTATCATCATTTTTATTATGATAAAGAATTAGTTATAAGATTACATTAGCATTATTAAATTTAAGATTACATTAGCATTATTAAATTTAAGATGTTCATTAGAATTAGTTATTTAAGATTACATTAATAAAGACACCAGCGGATCGCAGAAGATCAGCTCGTATTGTAAGCGAGCGCTGGAGAAAGGGCCAATCAACTCGAAAAACAGCTCAACCAGCCCGTGAACAAAGGGATATAATCATCGAAGAAATTAACAAATCCCTCAGAAAGTGAAGTATCATATCATAAAAGAGTTTACATAGATTTTATAGGGGTCAATAATCTTATCTTGGAGAAAGGGCTAATCAACTCGAAAAACAGCTCGACCAGCCCGTGAACAAAGGGATCTAATCATCGAAGAAATTAACAAATCCCTCATAAAGTGAAGGATGATATCATAAAAGAGTTTACATAGATTTTATATAGGGAGAGTCAAAATGCTTATTATCCAATTAAGAATCAATTTTCATCAATTCTTTTGTGAAATTGGATGTTGGAAAAGATCAAAAGAAGTTTGGGAAGAAAAAGTGTGTGTGTTATGCACCTCTTGAAAAGTGGAAACAGAAAAACATTTCATTTTAGAGTGTGAAGCCTGCAAAGACAGTAGGTACAACTATATAAACATCTTGACAGTTAGCTCTTGGAATAACTTATTCAGCCAGAGAGAACAGTGGAAAAATTGAAAGAGCTCATCGTCAAGTTGAACACGAAAAGAGCAGTGTGTGAGGGGATCTGTTCCATAGAGTATTGTTAACCTAGTGGACATTAAAATCATTTTCTTTTTTTCTAAAAGAACCACCCCGAATCTATTAAAAAAGTAAAAGAAATTCGCACATCCAAAAGAATTTGATCAAAGAAAAAAGTTTTTTTTTTTTTTTTAAATTGCGGCCACAAGAAGTCAAGTCAGGATTCCGGGTGTAAGAAGCCACGCTATCATGGTTGGAGGCGTCAGAGGAAATCTTGACAACTGGGGGCCGACTAGAATAGGAGCGTGCGTGGGGGAGACAAGCTGTCATGGGAACCACGTTATCGTGAAGAGGCTGGACGCTACAGTGAGATTTACCACGCTATCGTGGCTGGAACGCTGGAATGACAGACATATAAGAGATGCATGTGAAGAATTTGGACTTCGCCAGAGATTGCAAAAAAATAGGTTTTCTTTCAGTCCTTAAACCACAGGATTATGCTATCATGTCCTGATAAAGAGGGGGAGATCGCTTGCATCGTTGCTGTCTTTGTAATATATGAAGCTGGCAAAAGTTCTATTTTTTCATTGAGTTACTTTTCCTTTTTCAAGTCAAATTAATATTATAATGTTGAGTTTAGCTGACTTTTCCCCATAGTGCATGAGACTATAGTCTAGTGGGGATGACTAGACTACTGAGTCTCTCCAACCCTCTTTATCAAGAGGTGGGGGACATTACAGTCTTTTGTAGAGTGTTTTGTTAGAATAATGTTTGATGTGCTCGTTTAACCATAGACAATGCTACACCATTTTCACCCAACCATAGGCATAAAGCCACCCCCGAGCACCTTAACCTTTGTCAGAAAGAATGATTCCAAAAATCCACACCATAACCAACAGATAACTAAGAGAGCGCACCGTCTCCAAGGGTAGTGCACAAGAGAAAGTACCAGAAAGACTGAAAAAGAAAAAATTGTACAACTGCAATTGTCATTTCTCGTCCTCCAAACTTGTGCACAGTTTCTGGGTGTCTGAGAGTGTGTGAGTGAGTGAACAAATGAGCCAAGATGTCCTCTATTTATACTAATCTTTCCAGGTGAACAAGTGTCTCTTCAAGCAGGGTCGACATGTCCTTTTCTGCATATAATACTTCAATATTACTTATTCTGCTGAGCCGACTTGTCTTCCAGGGTTTTCACACATCTGTTTAAGGTTTCTATTACTTCTAGAATATTCTATTGTATTCAAAGGTTACATATGGAGGTTAATACCTCCCACAACTACCATAATATCAACATGTCCTTTATCCTAGTTCTTGAGTTTTCATACTTCACTCTTCTCCATGGAACATATCATAGAAGGAAACAAAGTCTTAAAACCTTTTGGGCACTCTTATTTCCATGGTATAGGGAACACGCATATATACATGTTAATCAACAAAGAGCATGAAGAGCGTTGAGTTATTAGTTGTGGAAAACGGTACTTGTTGGAGACCTAAGAATTTTTGTTTCTTATATTGTGTTCATTTTGCATTCCATTTCATGCTTCTTCTCTCTCTTTATATATATATATATATATATATATAGAGAGAGAGAGAGAGAGAGAGAGAGAGAGAGAGAGAGATGATTTTGATGAACACTGGCAAATGATAACTATTCGATGTAAGATATTATAATGTGGTAAAGTGTCTCACAAGCTATGAAAACACCCAAGAGTTGCACTTGGCTCCATCCATGATAAACATCCCCTTTCAAAGATGTGTCAGACCATGAATTATTCAAGACTTGGGACCTATGAACCTGCGGTGAAGAAGATCGAAAATATTCTAAGTATATAACTCAAAATGAGGATCACGGAAAAACTGAAAGTTTGTTTTGGTAACGATAGAAAGAGGGAACATAAGAGTTGATTAAATGAATCTGTGATCCCGCCAACCCACGAACTTGTGGTTATAAGGAAAGCTCTTGAAATATGACTAAATCATGGTTCATTATGGATACAACAGAGGAAAGGAAGTGTGATTTGTATAACACGTAAATTTTGGTAAAGAGAGTTATGAACCCACCATGGGACGAGAATTTTCTAAGTAAAAGGAAAATGAAAAGACAAGGAAAAACTTATATTCAAGTCAACAATGATGAATTTATTAATTATTTAAAAAAGATAGATCTTGTAGGTGGGAGCTCATTTTGTGATTAGGAGACATATATGGGATGCATATTGTTGGTTTATTCATAGAGATCTCACCTATGAGATGATCCATAGCAAGAGCTTGATGGAGGGAAGTATTAACGTTCACTTTCCATGACTAGTCAACATTGGGTGCCACTTCATGGAACACGAAGAGGACATTTCAGATCCTATCTTCTTTTATTTTGGATAGCCAAAACATGTCGAGGTATGTGATACATATTCCATTATTGATCAATATGCATGTCTCCTCATCAATAAGGGCATATGTATTGTAGCATAAGGAGAATTGTCATGACATTACATATGCATACATTTTGTAGCCATTGATATCTTCATTTCCTACCCTTTATATGTGAATAATCTAAAAAAGGACGCATTTTCAGGGATAATTTTTTTTGGGAAAATAGCATGTTCAATTTTTGATGTATTGTGGCATTTTCCAGCCTTCCAGAACAAGGCATTAAACCCCAAATCATGAGATGATTTTTTTTCGAGGTCTCAAATTTTGTGGCATGCTCCATGTGGATGTTTAATAGAGGGCGGTGAAGAAGGGAAACAATATTTTTGTAGATTTATATTGGATTCACCTTCTAAACTCTTATTGCTTGAGGATACAATAAGTGTTTTTCATGAAAACCAAGGAGGACATATGTTAGATCATGTAGATCGACTTTCAGATATACATAAGGTGATCTATGGAGGTGATTCATGGATTGATGATGAGATACCATATTCACATGTTGAAGGTGATGACTATATCATCACTATCCAACATTGGATAAATCAAGCATGGAGTAGTGGGTTGACAACCTTGTGGTGTGATCTTGGTATTTTATTTTGTCTTCAAAATATCACCTTAGTTTTCAACAATATAGTGATAGAGATACCCTAAATATGGAGAATCAACTTTGATTTATGATATTACCAAATGAGGATGGGAGCAGAGGCCTAGTTCATCAATCAATGGTTTCAACTCCATATCTCCTTTTTCATTACTCTTTCAATATTGACTTGCTCAAAATCCCTTGGGTTGATCACCATGGATTATAGAAGGCCCCCACCACACTCATGTACCTTTAGTTCTCCTTTAGCTGACTTTTCTTTGAAATCCTACACAAAAAATTTCCCTTTTATTGTAACTTGAGGGATTTTTTTTGTTGTGTCACACAAACCTCCAAGGAGCTAGGGTATCTCTTAGGGATAGGAATTGATGAAGGAACCAAGGACAAAATTATTTACCTTTTCTATGTTATAATCCTTTTCACTTCTATTGCTTGATACCCTTGAGAATTTACATTTTTCTAGAATCATCCCTAGATTTGAATATTAATTTTAAAACTTTGTCCTCCCCTTCCTCCAAGTAGTTCAAGTGTTCCTCTTCCTCCATCCTCCCTCTCTGAATAAGAAAAAAATATTCCATCCAATAAAACGATGTTGCTTCTTCATGGTTGATAAAATGTACTTAGTATTATTGATAAGTGGTAGAAAAAATAAAATACACTTATTAGAACAATATTATAAAATTATTACAGCTAACTTAATAAGAATTACAACATTAAAATATCATTTAATAAAGGAAATCCTCGATAGCTAAGTGGGGTAGCTCAGGTGGTTGAGTGCTTTGAGCTTCATGTGGGAGGTCTCGGTCGGGTCCAACCCCATGTTGGGTTTCCTCTATTACATGCCTCACTTCATGTCCCTGCTGGGTTAAGCACCATAATAAACACCAATGGGTTTATACTAAGTACCATCAGTGAAATGTGAGGAAGTGCCTAGAGGTTTGCTTGCGAAGTTTCATTGGGAAAAAAGGAAATCCTAGAAATATTATCTAAACATATACCCACATAAAAATAAAATAAAATACAAAATTGTTGAATTCTCCATCCCCTCTAATACCGAGATAGGGGCCCATGTTGAGCATTGGCACATTAGAAAATGAGCATTCCCTCTCTTCTCCCCACTCCACTAAATTCCATTTACATTTTCAATAGTGATGTAGCCATTGAAGCCTTGTGATCATACCCATGTTGAGGTATAACTTGTTGAATAATGAATGTCACCCCTTCTTCCCCCACTCCACCAACCTCCCTTTGCTTTTTTGGTGGGATGGATTCATTCACATATTGTGATTATACCCTCGTTGCGCTCTACCTTACCAAAAACTAAACATTCCCTCTCCAATAGTCCACCCCTTACTTTTCTAGTGATGGTAGAATCATCGACGAGGATGCCCCCATCAAGATTTTCTCTCTCTCCTTAAGTTATATCCCTTTTTCTGTCCCCTACTCTCCATATTATGCTTATTCATCCCCAAATTAATAAAAACACTTTTTAAAAACAATAACAATAGCAACAGCATTCAGAGACAAAATAAAAATAAAAACTTCAATTAAAAAATGTTTAAAAACATAGAATTATCAGGTCCTAAACCTCCCTAACCCCTCAGAGTAGATGGGAATAATATGTTTTCTATGTAGGAAAGTCGTCATTAGTAAAAGGATCCTATGTAATAATGTAGACATGTCTAATGTGGAATACTTACTAGAAGGTTCTTCCTCTAAAATGATCTTAGGAAGATGAAAGTAGTGTATATAGAGGTAGAAAGCATTGAAAGGATGGTCTTATTGAATCATTTGTACTCAAGCTCTTCCTATTGGAGGTTGCCCCCTCGAGAATAGGCAAGTGAACATTGTTCTCAAGATAATATAGGTATCATCTTTTGGATCCATAGTGTCATTGTGTTTTATTATTGTTTTGTTCTTTACGCTTCAATTAATGTGATAATAATTGTGTTACTGTTATGCATATTTCCTTTTGGTGCCTTACAAAATTGGTATCATAGATCTTTCCTCTATAGATTGTTAGGATTTTGTTTCTAGGCTAGAGACATGTTTCAACGTCTATAAAGCACAGTGGTATATTGTTAAGTGGGTAAAATTGTGGTTGTGGAATAATACATGCATAAAATACACATGGCTTCACCTTGTTGGAAGCCCTTGTAACCTGTGGTACCCGCCAGTGAGTACCGCATCAAACCAACTTGCACCTATACATGGATTTCAGCTACCAAAAGTAACGCCTTGAATCATGAGTCCTATAGGTATCTTGAAACTAGTCATAGCTCATCCATTCGACTATCTGAATTCTATAGTGCCAGGAGACAACTGCGGAAGAATACTCTCTCACGTAGCTTGTTGTCCGAAGATTGAATGCGACTAAGGGTATGGTTAACCCTCCTTAGTTAGAACCCTAAGATATTGGATTGAGTAATATTATTGGACCCTACAGCTATATAAGATATCTATAGAATAGGGAAATCACTTTTTCCTTAGGAACCCTCAAAACCATAAACCTTTCTATAGGAACCAAACATAACAAAAAACAATGTTGAAAATTTGCAAATCCAGTGCAGACAACCCTGCTTCTTGTATCCAAGCTACAAAATTCCTACAAATTTTCACTATTAAGAATATGAGCATTATCTCATTGTAGTCTTATTTAGAAAGGAGTATAACTTTGCAGAATAAAGAAAAAAAGAAAAGAGTATAGTGGTCCCACCGACACCCTTATTTGGGATCTATCCAACTAGATTCGTCTCTTCTGCCCGATCACAATGGTACCTCTCTCTCATAATAATTTTTTGTGGACCCAACCACCCTCTCCAAAAACCTTGTTTGGGACCTATCTCACTAGATTCCCCTTTTCTCATTGATCTAAATGATACAACTCTCTCATAATCCCTTTTGTGTGGACCCACCAACCCTTTTCTTGCCCGCTTATCTCCATGATAAAAACCCACAACCAATACTTTGACAACCACATCACTTCCCTAGACAAGTCCTTGAAACACCTAAAAAATGAATTAAAAGCAGATCAAGCCTAAAATAATCACAATTTCACTCAAGTTACTTTTGACATTGCTACCATAAATTCCAATTCCACTACACTTGAAGACCTCTCTGTAGATATGAAATCCTTGACCACATGGGTTCATTAATTCAAGGGTACTATCTCCTCTAAACAACGTTCACACCAAGAGGGAATTGAATCATCCCATTCCATGACATTTCATTCTAACCCCTTTCTCGTGCCCCATGTCTTTTTAAAGTCAATGTGAAGAAATTTGATGGCTCCGGACCCGCAGTGGGCCAGTCAAATGGAACATTGTTTTTCATTGCATCACATCATTGATGACTTAATCAAAATTTGTGTTGGTGTCCACTATTTGGATATAGAACGTAGTAAATGGTGGCAATAGTGTAAAAATTCACATTGAGGTTATATTTCTTGGAACCAATTTCTTACTTGGAGACCTTTATGAACACTTTGGAAACAAACACTCATCATTTGGGTTGTTTTATTAATCTTAAACAATCTGAGTATAGTTGAATACTACATCCTTCTTTTTTGAGCAATCGGGATTTACGAACTAAAGGAGGCATATCAAACACATTTTCGATAATGCTTTATTAATGGCCTCAAGGACAACATTCGATATCATGTCCTAATGGATCACCCCCATACTTGGATTGAAGCACCTCATCAAGCCAAGGAAGCACAATAGTTAGTCACTACTCAAATAAAAAATCCATCCTTTATTCCACATTCCCACCCCACCAATCCAACTCCTCCTTCCCATCTAAGTAGGATTAACCGCTTGAAAAAATGGATGAATGCCAACTTAAAGATTATTTTCTACAATTGTGATGAAAAATACTTTCCGAGGCACATATGTAAGGAGAAAAATATTTTTATGGCCATTTACGAAGATGTTCAGTTGATGTTTCCCCTTTCAAATCACTACCCAGGCCGATGATTCTATCCCACCCTATGATCCAGCTAAGGTCGAACCTCTCATCTCTCAGCATGCTCTCACTAGTACCTTAGCCACCCAAACCCTTAAGTTAATTGGATATATCAAGCATAAAAAAGTAGGTATCCTCATTGACAATGGCAACACCCATAATTTTAATCATGTAAAATTTCTCAAGAGAACCATTATTATATCAGTCTAGTCAATAGGTTTCAAATCATGATTGGTAATGGAGGTTCCATCAAATGTGGGAATTGGTATTTTGAAAATGTGCACCTACAAATTAGTGAACCTCAATACAAAACCCCGCATGTTTTCTATTGAAATAAGAAAGTTGCAGCATTGTTCTTGGTGTTGAGTGGTTACACACTCTAGGCCCCATCACCATAGAATTCAAGAAATTATACATGATCTTCCAACATGATGGACATTGCTACAAGTTCCAAGGCATCACTTCTGAGGGTTCCCCCGAGTTTGTCAGTTCACAACGAATGGAGAAAATCCTCAAAAGGGTAATTATGGAATTATTGCCGGAGTTCCATTACCATTCAAGCAATTGAGACTCCCTCCCCCACTATTCATCTCGACATGCAAATTATCCTCTCCAAACACCAACCTATTTTTACCAACATGGGAATCCACCCTCAGGGTGGCTCCCATAATCATTCCTTTCCACTTGTCCACTGGTAGTGTTCCTCCCAATGTTCACCCTTATCATCACCCATTTGCGGAAAAATGAAATTGAGAAAATTGTTCAAAGGAGTGTGGTTGTAGTTGTTATCCACCCTAGTAAGAGCCCTTATTCCTCTCCATGGTCATGGTACTCAAGAAGAAGGTACTTGGTGCATGTTCCATGATTTTTGAGCCCTCAAACGAAATCACCAATCAAAGACAAATTTCCCCATTCTTGTCATTGATGACCTTTTGGATGAGAACTAAGCGGTGCTCAATTCTTTATCAAACTTGATCTACGTTCTATCTACCACAAGTGATCTGAAAATGGGAGAGTACTTACTCTACACAAGTTTTCAATTGAAAATTGTTTTCTGACGAATTAATTGAATAAGGTTAAAGGGCATATGAGTCGATGCTTAACCATGCTTTTAAACAATAATGCATAACATACATGAACTCAAATGGAATAAAACAGGGAAAAGACCAAAGTCCATTGACCAATGTTGGTAGCGAGTTCACCCCTCACGGGCTGTAATCTCCGGGACACCTTCCAATTGGAACAGTTGATTTTATTCCTTCTTCAAAGATGTTGGGACCTTCTCATAGTGATTACACCAAGAGATGTCTTCTCTTTCAATGAGGATTCAAGAGACTACTCACACTCATATCTCTCTCCATACATCAGAAGGATAATTCCTTACATGAATAAGTCTCACCAAGCTTAGGAGTAGTAGCACTATGGCTTCCTAACTCCACTCATTATTTATCCATTACTCTCCTCCCTTTCAAAGGGGCTCACATAAGGTGTTATATAGTTTTTCCTCATTCCCTCTTAAGAAAGAGCATTTATTCCTAGATCCACAATAATATGATCTAATTACAAAAGAGGAGAAACAAGATCCATGAATGTGGGATCTCAAACTATCTTCAAGCACATAATGAGAAAAGTCTCAAAACCACCAAAGACTCTTCATCCATGTCCTTGATTCTCTCAACTTATAATTGAGAATAATGGCAAATTGGTGTGAGGTCGGGTTCTCACATGAAAACCAATTTCCAAATTATAATTTAATGATAAATATGTGAGTCTAATTTCCCTCACAAATTATTAATCATTTTACATCAAAAGTGAATAATAATGTGAGTTTTCCAAAAGCTCATAAAACATAATTAAATGCATGAGCATCTCATAACATAAAAACCAATTTCCAAAATTATAATTTAATGATAAATATGTGAGTCTAATTTCCCTCACAAGTATTAATCATTTTACATCAAAAGTGAATAATAATGTATGAGTTTTTCCAAAATCTCATAAAGCATAATTAAATGCATGAGCATCTCATAAAAGCATAATAATGCATGAGACCTTTTTCTCACAAAGCATTAATAAAATGCATGAGAAAATAAAACTCATAAAAGCATAAATTCACCACTTTCACCACTTTCAACTTGACATGGTGAACAAGTAGAAGTCCTTCTCATATGTGGAGATCCGTCTGGATCAACAAGATTCGTATGGAGGTTGATATTCCCAAGACTAACTTTCATACTCATGAAGTCCATTATGAGTTCTTGGTCATTCCCTTCATCCTGTGTAATGCACCCTCCACTTTCCAAAGTCTCATGAATCATGTCTTCCACCCATTCCTCCATCATTTTGTACTGATCTTCTTTGATGATATCGTCATTTACAGTAAAACTTGGCAAGCCCATCTTGCCTATGTGGATAAACTCTTATACTTACTTTCTTAGCATCAACTCTTTCTCAAACAATTTAAATGTGCCTTTGGAGATTTTGAAGTAGAACACCCAGGTCATATTGTTGGTAAGGATGGTGTTTGTGTGGATCCTAAGAAAATAGAAGCTATGAATGATTGACCCCGCCCTAAAACTCTTAAAAGTTTGTGAGGTCCTTGGTTTAACTGGATATTATCGAAACTTTGTCTAGAATTCTAGAAAAATTACATCCCCACTCACAATCCTCCTTAAGAAGAATGCTTTTAGTTGGAATGCGGCCATTGATTAATCCTTCTAATCTTTGAAAGAGGCTATGTGTACGACTTCAACATTGGAACTGTTTGACTTCACAAAGGATTTTTTTTTGGAGTGTGACACCTCCGAGAAAGGCATTGGGGCAATTCTCATGCAAGAAGAAAGACCATTGGCCTTTACTAGTAAACAAATTTTTGAGAGGCACTTGGGAAAATCCACCCATGAAAATGAAATGTTGGCTATTTTTCATGTGGTGGATATCTGACATCCTTGCTTGGGAAATACTTCCAAATTAAAATTGATCATCATAGCCTCAAATATATTTTGGACCAAAGGATTTTATCCCATGAGAAACATAAGTGGTTGACCAAAATGTTCAATTATGACTATGAGATCATTTACAAGAAGGGAAAAGAGAATGTGGTTGCTGATGACATTTCTAGGAAATATGGAGAAGAAGGGTCCCTCTTTTAACTCTCCTTCATTGTAGCCAATTGATTAAAGGCATTTCCCTATGAATGGTTCCAAGATCCCAAAATTTCTATCCTGATCCAACAATTGCAACAAGATGCTAATGCATCTTTGGATACACTTGGAAAAATGAGGAGCTTTACTATAAAGGGCGCTTGTATTTGAGAAAATAGTCCCACTTTAAATCCATTGTTCTCTCGGATCTCCATGTTTTTCCAATAACAATGCATTCTAGCTTTCATAAAACATATGAATAGATCAAACATTCCTTTTTCTGAGAAGGCATGAAGCATGA
>SNQJ01S0009749.1:23911-87864 GCA_010110895.2 Picea sitchensis | reverse complement strand
TAAGGTTTTTCCTTGTTTATTAGTCATAATTAGTCATTATCCAGTCTCCTATATTTTAGGGGAGAATATTCCACCTGGAGAATATTCTTTTTCAGTTGACACTTCAGTTTGACCAGTTGAGTTGAGTTTAGATGTTGCATTGGTTTTATCACCATGAAAAATTAAGATCATCACCATGATAATTAGACATTGCCTTGGGATCATCACCATAATGGTGCATTACACTTGATTACCTGAGTTAACTCCTCAATACTCTTTGTTCAGTCAGTTAACTAAAGACTAGTTGACTAGTTAACTCAACTAGGTGGCAATTCACTCCCGTAACTGCCTGAGAGACTAGACTAGGTGGAATTTCACTCTCGTAACTACTGGTGTGTGTCTAGATCAGTCTAGACCATCACTATGGTGCATTGGTTCTCCTCTAGTGTGCACTCATTGAGTTATACAAAGTATATCATGTGTAAATTATTCATTATTCAGAACGGTTAATGAGAATTCTTTCATTCTTTCTCTCCTTCTTATTATTTCTCAAATTCTCTCTAAAAATGTGTGTATTATTGTTTATATAGATCTATTATATGAAGTTTCAACAAATTTACATGGTATCAAAGGTGACAGATTGCTAAGCAAAAGATACACCAATTTTTTTTGCAGGTACAAAAGATTGAAGACAGTGAAAAGATGGATTTCCAAAAAGAATTCATTCATACACCTTACAACTATTTTTCATGGAAGGATAAAATGGCCATACATCTCTGAATCAGAGGGTTGTACAGGTTAAAATTGAATAAATATACATAACTGACATCATGCATAGAAAAATCCAAGTACTTAAATCGCATGGATGAGGCACTTGGAACAATTTGCAGTGTAATTTCTCCCGATCTCCTTTTTTACATATCTTCCTGTAAGACTCCCAATGAAGCCTAGACCACTTTGAAAGGGATATTTGGAAAAAAGGATGAGATGAGGGGACAAATGATGGAGGTGGATCTTCTCACATTGGATCCAACAATCTTCGACAATATCCAAGATTTCTTTACAAAATTCAAGGATTTACTGTCGCAAATCAAAGCTTGCGAGGTTGATAAATTGAAGGAGGAGAAACAAATGGTTCTCACCATTATCTCCAAGCTTGGTCCTGAATTATCTGTATTCGTATCCACATTCCATTCTATCAGATTCTCCTCAGGAACCACTTGGAATATGCCTTCTCTTGAAGATTTTATCGAAGCTCTGAAGCAAGAGAAAACCAAGCTCATCAACATGGGAAAAATCAAAGGTCCAAAGACGCATGCACTCACTGTGCAAGATGGAAGACAAAAATATCATAAATATAAAGATAAATATAAACAAAAAGCTCATGCACATTCGAATAAGGAGGGGTACACAAAACCCTTCATCGATGCCTCCAGATCCAAAGGGGAAAAGGGAAGAAAAGGGGAGAAATGCATGTACTGTAAAAAAGGATTCCATTCAGAATCCACATGCATGCAAAAATAAATAGATCTGATGTCTCAAATAATTCAGAAAAACAACCTCGAAGATCCCATCCCCGAGGGTGCCAATAAGAAGAAGCCATAAGATCTGAATTCCAAGAAAGGAAATTCTAGCCATGCCTTGATTTCCATCAACTCCTCTCTCAATGCTTGGATCGTAGATTCAGGAGCATCAAATCACATGGCTACCTCAAAAGTAGTATATTATTCTTTAGATTCATGCAAATTTCCTCCTATTCTGATGGGGGACAACTCTTCTGTCAAAGTCATAGACAAAGGAAGGATTGAACTCACCAACGGAAGCTTCGAGAATGTGCTGTATGTTCCCAAAATTTCTGTAAACTTTCTCTCCATGTATAAGATGATGAATTCTGGCACCAAAAATAAAGTAATATTCACACCAAATTCCATATACATCTACGACATGAAAACCAACTCTAGGGTTGCTACCAGTGAGGTAAATCATCAATCTAGATTGTATACATTTTATGAATTCATTGAATCTGATTCTTCTTTATTGCTTACTCACACTGATGAAAGTAGTAGGATATGGTGCGAAAGGTTTGGACATTTGAATTTTAGATACATGCAACAACTTAGAAAGAAAAGATTGATTGATGGTCTACCAGAAATCCATTTCTCTAGGGGAGTGTGTGAGGGATGTGTTCTCAGGAAACACCCTCAAGAGAAATTCGACAAGGGAAAGTCTCAGAGAGCCTATGCACCTTTAAATATGATCAGCAGTGGCCTTATGGTTCCTTTTACACATCCATAGATCAACAAAGAGAGGTTTTTTCTCATTTTTGTTGATGATTTCTCACATTTTATATGGATCTACTTTCTCAGGAAAAAATCTTTCAACACCTCAAATATTTCAAAGCCCTGGTTGAGACACAGTCCATAAATAATATCAAGGTCCTCCGAATAGATAATGGAGGAGAGTATGTAAATCATGAGATCCATTATATTTTCCATGAGGTAGGGATCCAGTTACACCACATAGTTCCCTATACTCCGCAACAAAACAAAGTTGCCGAGCGGAAAAACATATCTCGAAAGGATATGACATCTTTCATGTTGCATACAAAGTCTCTACCATAGATACTATGGACAGAAGCACTTAATTGTGAAACATACATCCAAAACAGATATCCCCATAGATCTATCAAGGATAAGACCCCCTACGAGGCTTGGAGAGGCCTCAAACTAGAAGTGACCCACTTTCGCATTTTTGGTTCATGTGCATGGGTCCAGATTCCCTCTGAAAAGAGGAAGGAACTTGATCCATAGAAAACTGAGTGTATTTTTGTTTGGTACCTCGACGGTGTGAAGGGATATAGTCTTATTAATCTTTCTTTGGACCGACTCATCATTGAAAAAAGTGTCCAATTCAAGGAAAGTGTCTTGCATGCACCTCAACAACTGCATGAAAACACCTTCATTCTTCCACCTATCCGAGATGATGAGCATGCACATGTTGAATCTTATTCAGATGAGATTTATGATTCATAGGACTCATATGATTCATATTCAGAGTTAGTACAATTGGATGCAGAGTAAGAGAATCTAGATGCAGTTGCAGAGCCAGATAAGAGGTGTTGGGTATGTGTTATATTCTTTGCATGTGTGTGTGTGGGTACGTAAGATATGACAACTGCGTCTAATGATCCCTCGTACTAGTTCTCTATTTGTGCCATGTGCGTCGGGCTCTTTCCTAGGGGGGGGAGGTATGCCCCCCCTGGTTACATGCAACGTTCGGGGCAACACCTCGAATTTTGTTTTTTGGGCGGTTTTTGCTATTTTTAGTGGATTTTTCTATTTTTAGCAGTTTACTAAAAATAATCTTGGTTTTAGGGATTAGGTTTTTGGTGTCTATGGAATAACTAAAAAAGTTGTATATATTATATAGTGAATGGTGAAATTTGATATAATGAATATAATAAAGGTTTTCCCGGTTGAGGGTTTCTAGTATATATCTTTGTGTACTATGTGAATGAGCCATTGATTAATTTCTGTTTTTCTTAAGAATCTATATGCATTGCTTTACTTCACAAGTTTAAAACTTACAAGAGGCCCAAGTGGGCACAAACTACTCTTTAGGATGCAGGGGATCTCGTTGGTGATCCATTCGATACTAGGAGGACTCGATCTGATTTCGAGGAGCCTCCTATTTCACTCACTGCCACTGAACCATTTCCATCTAGGAATATTTTCTTGGTTCAGTCTTCAGATCCATGGTATTATGGCAAGGTTGCTGGAAATCCCTTTTGGTAATCCGCATGCAGGAGGAGTACAACTCTCTTCTTGAGAACTAGACATGGGATCTGGTTTCCCTTCCTTCTGGGAGGAAACTTGTCAGACGCAGATGGGTCTATAGGACCAAGAGCGCAAAAGATGGACAGATTAGCAGAAACAAAGCCAAGATTATTTCCAAAGGCTTTCAACAGGTTCATGGTATTGACTATGATGAGACCTTTGCTCCAGTAGCGAAGATGGATTCCATATGATTGGCACTTTCCATTGTAGTAGCCAAAGGATGGGAATTCCATCATATGGATGTGAAGAATGCATTTCTTCATGGCGATCTCTCTGAGGATATCTACATGGAACAACCCCAACGATTTATGCAGAACTCATCTTTCGTCTGTTGATTGAATAAGTCACTTTATGGCCTCAAGAAGGATCTGAGTGAATGGTATGCCAAGATGGAATCCTACCTGTTGTCATAGAACTTTGTACATTGTAAATCAGACCCAAATATCTACATGCTCAAGAAGGCTGATTCACTTCTACTTTTATTTCTGTATGTCGATGATTTTCTGATCACCGGGTGCTCAACTTCAGCGATTCCTACAGTCAAAAGGATTCTACATGACATGTTTTTGATGACGGACATGGGTCCGCTACACTTATTCCTTGGACTCGTGATCAGTCAGGATGCATCAAGCACCAAACTGTCTCAATACAAGTATGCATGATATCTCCTTGAGATATTTCACATGAAAGATTGCAAGTCTGCTCCAAATCCTTTCCTATCAAGAGTCAAACTTGAGGATGGAGGGGAGACTCCATTGGTTTACAACACATTGTACAAACAACTAGTGGGGATATTTTTGTATCTCATATACTCTAGACCAGATCTCTCATGTGCAGTTGGTGTAGTTTCCAGGTTCATGCAGGAGCTGCATGAGCTACATTGGAAATATGCAAAGCGTATGCTTCGATACATACAAGGCACCATCACCTTTTGGATTCATTATGCAACAGACTCTACATTATATCTTATCAGGTTTACTGATTCCGACTGGGTTGGTGACAACACTGATCGCAAGTCCACATCTATTTACTCACTCAGTATTGGTTTTGGGCCTATCTATTGGTAGAGAAAGAAGCAAGCTTCCATTGCTATATCTTCAGCTGAGGCAGAGTATAGAGGGGTAGTTAACATAACCATTCAATCTATGTGGCTACAACATTTTCTCACTGAGTTGGGAATTTAGTTTCATCGGCTGATCGTCATCTGGTGTGACAACCAAAGCACTCTGAAGTTCTATAGAGATCCAGTTTAGAGGCAGCGGATGAAGTACATTGAGATCCACATGCACTACATACAGAACTTAGTACATGAGGGGATCATTGAATTACAGTTATTTCCTTCAACAAAATAGACGACAAATATCTTCACTAAGACCTTCACTGAGCAGAAGTTCCATTCTCTACTAAGTCATTTTGGAGTGAAGGACATAGTTGCCTAGCAACTATAGTTCTTATTTTTAAATACATTGAGGTTTTCCCATGAGGTTTTCCCTCTTTCCTCACTTTATTTCAGTGTATCTTTTGTATTTGGGTACCTAACATGGCCTAGTTGCTAGGACCCATTCATTATTTTCATCATAGTGATGTTTAGGGGGGGTGTTGGAGTTACTTCACACACACCTAGGATTTATTTTTTCTAAGGTTTTTCCTTGTTTATTAGTCATAATTATTCATTATCTAGTCTCCTATATTTTAGGGGAGAATATTCCACCTGGAGAATATTCTCTTTCAGTTGACACTTCAGTTTGACTAGCTGAGTTGAGTTTAGATGTTGCATTGGTTTTGTCACCATACAACATTGGGATCATCACCATGATAATTCTACCTTGACTTGGGATCATCACTAGACTAACACATTACCCTTGATTACCTAAGTTAACTCCTCACTACGCTCTATTCAGTCAGTTAACTGAAGACTAGTTAACTAGTTAACTCAACTAGGTGGTAGTTCACTCCTGTAACTACCTGAGAGACTAGACTAGGTGGCAGTTCAGTCCCGTAACTATTGGTGTGTGTCCAAATCACTCTAGACCACCACTATGGCACATTGGTTCTCCTCCAGTGTGCACTCATTGATTTATACAGAGTATATCATGTGTAAATTATTCATTATTCAAAACAATTAATGAGAATTCTTTCATTATTTCTCTCCTTCTTCTTCTTTCTCAAATTCTCTCTGCAAATGTGTGTATTATTTTTTAACTAGTTCTATTCTGTGCAGGTTCAACACAATTACAAATTCAACTTTGAGAGAAAAGTTATTCTAGAGGAATTATTCACTTCACATTGAGTCTGCATCCCTTTATCCTTTAAGTCTAAACATAGTGTTCAACCCCCAAGCTCTTCCCTTATTGAGTGAGAACTCCATTGTCTCTCTTACATGAGCTTGCCTTTGGTGGAGGATTTAAGTGGTGGAGGCCCAACTAGAAGGAACTTAGTTTCTCGATTCCAAACCATGTCGACATGAAATCTTGTAACTTATTCACTTCTGCTGATCATATCTTAATAGAAATACTCTTTTCTTGTCCAATTGATATGTTGAAAATATTTGAATTATTATTTCATGGGTGTATTTGTTATGAATGTTAATGGATTATGCTATTGAATATGATAACATCATATATTGTCACCATATGCTTGCTTTTATTGATTTTTGAGGACTATTTGTAGGTATATTTCTTTGGTTCAAGTGCTCAACGATGGACTTCATTGAACATCTGGACGAGGTAGGCCCTTTATATTATCTTTCTATCATATTTGTTTATATAGAATACTTGAGAATAGAGTTGATTTCTGCAGTCATGTCCGTTTGTTGTGGTTTTCCCCTAGCCATAGAGAGATTTTCCTCGTAACATAATTGGAGACCATACTGTGGATAGAATATTATTTTTCCGAGGTTTGGGGTGTTTTTCTCCTTAGATTGCTCTCATTCATATTGAGTTTCTTTTCGCATGATTGATTGAAAACCTTTTTTCACTCTGGGTCTGAGTCTTTCAACCTTCTCCTTATCCTAGTTGTGTTTTTGACACATATACGTGGGTTTTTGCTTGACAATCATGTATATACACATGTTGTCCTTCTACAAGCTGTGTACATACATGCTTTTCCCTTGAACAATCATGTACATGAACCTATTTTTCTTTATTGTTGGGTTTGGTGGTTGTTGGGTAGGTTTAGATGATTGTTGAGTCTTCTTAGGTCTCTGTAGTGACTATTAAGTGTCTATGGAATGATAGGAAACCTATATTTGGTTGAATTTTTGGGTGGTGCCTTTCTCATCATATTTTCATTTTGATTTTCCTTGTACTTTGGGTTTGGTGTTTTTCTCCTTGGTATCCTACTTGAGTTGTCTCTCTATATACACAATAGAGTCTTTATATATCAAGTTGTTGTTCAGTCCATGAATTTTCATTTTTCTTATACTGAAAATACAAAAATATTAGGCAGTTTACATTGATTGGCATTTTGATATTTTGAGTCTTTGTCATTTATCTTAGTGCATGTAAAGAAAGATTTCATTTTTATTTAGAATTGCAGAATTGAATTGAAAATTACATGTTTTAGAAAGCATATCATTCATTGGAAATTGAAGTTAGGACTTTGCATTGTATTTATATTTACTTTACTTGCCGAGTCATAACATCACTAGCTTCACGACCACACCTTTTGAGTAAGCATGACCATTATAATTAACGCTATAATTTTAAATTGATTCTTAACAATTTTATTTTCTAGGGTGCAAAAACTAGCTTAGGATTTAGTGCCTTGGAATAGGATTTTGTTAGTAAACTTCTCCAAGGCTATTAAATCAACATATGTGTCTGACTAAGGGAGAGGAGAAATCCATTGTATAATGGGTAATATTAGGAGGTTKCACTTACACTAGATTTAATCATGAGGTCKCCCGAGGTCAGTTGAAGGGATATCCCCCTRGTACCTTCTTAGCGTTAGAGAAATTTCTAGGGATCTATTCATGTATGGGGATATATCTAGTTCCCTTACCTCCATGAGAGGCGATCCTTTCAAGGTTTCAGGATTTGCTACCCTGCCCATATGGTGGACCTGACTTATGAATGCTCGCATGTGCATTGGTTATACAATGGTTTCTTAGTTGCTTGACTTAGGTTCCACATAGGTTACTTGCAGGGGTTATTCTGCAGGTACCCTGGGTCGGATAAGGGTCAGACAACACACCGCCTTTATGGAGGATTACCTCTCCAAGGGGATCTGACTGAATGGTTTTTAAGCCCACGAGGGCCCTTATAACTGATTCTATTACCTCCCATATTTAGCAGGGAGTGTCAGACCCCTCTTGGGAGAGGCATACCTACTTTAGGGAGGGATGCCCCTTTCATCCACTTTATCCTATTTGTGTCCATATTTCCTGTTTGATTATTTTTTGTGTGCTATTTGATTACTAGTTGGCCTTAGGATTTTATACCGAGTTTTCATTATCATGGATAGTGGAGTCCCTTTGGCTCCCTCATTTACTGCTACCCCCCTCATGATGTTCACTCATTTAATGGCGACACATCCATCCGCTTTTCATAATGGTATTCATAATTATAACACTTAGTCCATACCTTGGGTATCTAATCAGTTTCATGTTGATATGTCGAATGTGCCTTCACCATTTCGATCCTCTCCCTGGACCACTTATATGAATCCTAGCATTGGATCCAGGGGCATCATGGTCCCATTGTCTACATATTCATTTGATAGGATTCTTTCCCCTCAACCAACTCTCACTATGGGAGGTTGGAACCTCCCCTCTTATGGATCTAGTCCTAGATATGTTTTTTCCAGAGCCAGTACTCAAATGGATGATTATTCTACTTATTACACCCCATCCATGTACCCTTCGTCCACCATGCCAGTTCCTACGAAAATGTTTCCTATGGAGGGTCCACATATATCCCCAAGTCTTTCATATGAAGGGAATCAATTTTATGGTTCAAGCTACCCTCTTCACAGAACCCCTTCACATGGGGGAAACATATATCCTCACTTGAACAATCCTTATCATACTTTTGTCTCTTCTCAGATATCTGATTCAGTGATGATGCCTGTACAAATCTCTATGGATAAGTTAAGTGGAGGATACTACCTTTCTGAACAGGGAGAGGGTGTAAATCGAGACCCTTCTTGGCCTGCATTGTTCCAAAACCAATCCTTCCCCGGACCATGGTTTCAAATGCCACAACTCACCACCACCACTAGAACAGTCAATGCCAGGCATACTGGAGCTCCATCTCCAACCAATGCTAGTCATTTTGGATATTGGTCGATGACCTTTGCAATTCATGTTTAAGACTCGCAACCAGCCATTGCTAGTCATGTTGGGGGCATCACTCTAGTTGCCACGAGTCATATCGATGTCACATATCCAACCTCTGTACATCATGTAGGAGATGATTCTATTTCCTCTTCCAATCACGCTGAGAGAATGCCACCAACCATTGTAAATGATGCTGGGGTAATTCATATGATTGAGAAGCCTGGGCGTTTTAGACGTAAACCCAAATTCCTTTGTAGGACTTGCGAAGGAAATCACCTTACTATTTTGTGTCTTGCTACTACTGGGATATCAGAAGTATGGTTCTCACCTGAGGGCCCTTCAGGTTCTGAGGCATTTGTGGTTTCCCCACACCCTGTTTCTCCTTTGATTGACATGGCAGGCATGTTGATGAAATCCTATCCTTCCCACACCCCTTCTGTCGAGGGTGATTTGTCCCCTGTCCTTGTTATCATGCATCCTATTCAACCAAGATTTGAAGAAGTGGTCGTACCAGTGCAATATTTGGTCAATCCAACTCTCCTTTTGTAGGGTGATGCATCCTTCAACCATGTCATTAGCATTTTTGATACTGCACCTTCTGAACAAGAGAGAGTTTTACTCTCCCTGAGTACTCTCCCTTCAAGTCTTGGAGAGGTTGCATTTCATTGGGATGGTCTTGTGGGGTATCCAATGCCGCCACCTATGTACTTTCAAGTAAGGGACATTATCCGATATATCATGGAGATGATAACCTCTGCTAGCACTTTATCCTCCTTGACTTGGTGAGATTTGGGTTTTCCCAAGATTGTGTCAGCTATTCGTAAGATACTAACATTCCACAAAAGTCTAGCACGGGAGCCCTGGCCTCCCTCGTGATTTTTCGCCTAGAAACTCCCAAGCGAGTCTGAGTTAAGTTCTTTTCCAACTCATCTAAAAAGAGAAAAGAATGTTGAGTAATTTTTTCCCTTTCACACTCGTTAAATTGGACTTGAAATGTCATGAGTCTTATTTAAGCTTTTTTCCGACTCCTTTTCAAAAAGAGAAAATATTTCCAAGTGACCTTGTCTCTTTCACACTCGTGAATTGGATTTGAAAGGACTTCTATTTGGTGCAAGTTTATCCCTTTTTCAAACCAAGTAGACTAAGATTATGAAAAAGGACATTTTTTGGCGTTAAGTTGTGATTTCATCTCATGCCCTTGCTTACAGTATTGGGCTTATAGTCGGTTCTCACTTTGCGTTATAAACTGTTTGCCTCAACAATTTTTCATCCTTAACCAAGAAGAGCCTCGTTTATATCCTTCATAATTTGACACCCTATACTCAGGAGGGAACATTCCCTCGAGTGTCCATATCTCACATGCACCTCCTTTCATTGAGCATAGGTATGTTCCACTGCTAGAACTAGTTTTTCTTACTTGCGAACTCATTTCCTCCTCTGTATCATAGATCTCATTTGACTATGAAAAAAGAAAGAAAGACAGGTGGGAAGGGAGTATTGTCTTATATTGGCAGTAGTTGTGTCGCCTTTGAACATAGCACAAAATTATTGAGTCCACTTGTCATGATAATTTTGGGTTTAGCATGGCCTTAGGAAGTTGATCTCGTTACGGAGAGTTTTCTCCATTAGTTGGTTACTCTTCTAGTCCCTATGGAGAATTTGATTGATGCCTCCTGCATCTCATGGTTTCATCATTGATTCTATGTTGCCAGAGTCTTCCATATGTCTCATGCTCTTGTTCAAAGGATGTCTATCAACCCGTGTCATCCATTCCTCGTACCTCTTGACTTTGCATTTCATCCATACCCTCATTTTTTCTTAGAATCACATGATACTATAGTCCTATTACACACCCTATTCTTACTTTCCTCATTGGTAGGTAACCTTGAACCTAGTAGTCAACATTTCATCATTGGTCATTGATTGGGTGGTTTCCCTTATGTTCGACGACAAGAAATCTATTCACACATTGGGATTCATGCAATGTCTTGGATGCCATTATGCTTATTGGTGGTTTCCTCGCATTTGTCAATATTTTTCCTCATGGGTTGCTATTCAGAGGGTCTTTTTCATGTACCTATTTCACTTGGCACACAAGAACGATGCACAGGGTCGTTGTTTCGTGAACATGTTCTTCATTCGATTTTCTCCAAATCATGAAGCTCCTGCTTTGTACCTAATGTTGAATGAGAGAGATTTATTAATGCTCTCCTTTTAGCGAGTCTCCTTCCATCGAATTCAGCTCATCTATTCTGTAAACAAGACCTAGAGTCCTATGAGTACCTAGAGGCTTGCAGCCATTAGTGGTAGGTTCTCTCTCCATCGACAATTGGGAATACATCAATGTCTCATGATCTATGGATTCTTCAAGTGTTCAACCCCAACTCCTTTATTCACACTTGTAAGAATGTACTTAGTGTCTTGATACCTACTTTCATCATCGATAGGTTGTCTCATGTTTGTTAACGGTATACCTCAATGACTAGTAATCGAACGAAGTCTCATTGTGTTCAACCTCAACTCCTTTATACACATGATGTAGACTTGCACCTTTGGTGGATTGTGTAGAAGACTTGAAGACATCAATATGTGGCCATAGATTTCCTGAGCCGTTGCTTCCTTTTCATTAGACCAGTACCCGTGTGACTTTACTAATCATGGGAGATGAAATTGTACTCCATTGTATACACATATCTTTAGATTGATTTTGAGACTGGTTCTACTAGGCCTTGTCCATGACTATGATAGCCTTTGGAATGTAACCACATTTGTATTTTCCTATTCATGTCCATAGATAGTTGTTTGGTATATTTTCACATGGATCTACAATGTAATTCAAATTGGAAACCATGTATGCAAAGTCAATACAGACTAATTCTTCTAGCTGGTTCCCCATCACTCCACTTTTGGTTTTTTATAATGTATTTTGACCATCACAGATACTCCTATGACCTCACACATTAGGGGGCATATGTTATAGAAATATTTTCCTCACCCCATGCAGTCTTGCACATAATTCCTTTTTCCATTTCCCTATGTAGACTTTTCATCCCTTTATTCAAATCCCAGAGCTAAAAATACAATTTTTCCACATATACGTACCTTGACTACTATACATCATGCGTATACGCAGGTTGCACCACTACAACTCATGTACATTGGAAAATGTGCCCAAAATTGAAAAATAGTGTCGGGTTTCCATGTCACAAAAGGAGATCAATGATGCTTGGCCTTCCATATATTAGAAACATTCCAACTCGACCCTTCAGTTCCACTTGAAGGCTATAAATGGCCCAAATCTGAGCTATGGAAAAAGAGGAGAAATAATTCAAATTTGAGAGAAAAGTTAGTTTGGAGGAATTATTCACTTCACATTGAGTCTGCATCCCTTTATCCTTTAATTCTGACCACAGTGTTCAACCCCCAATATCTTCCCTTATTGAGTGAGAACTCCACTATCTCTCTTACATGAGATTGCCTTTTGTGGAGGATTGAAGTGGTGGAGGCCCAGCTGGAAGGAATTTAGTTTCTCAGTTTCGAACCATGCCGACATGAAATTATGTAACTTATTCACTTTTGCCAATCATATCTTAATAGAAATACTCTTTTCTCATCCATTTGATATCTTGAAAATATTTGAATTGTTATTCCATGGGCATATTTGTTATGAATGTTAATGGATTATTCTATTGAATGTGCTAACATCATATATTATCACCATATTATTGCTTTTCTTGGTTGTTGAGGACTAGTTGTAGGTATATTTCTTTGGGTCAAGTGCTCAACGATGGACTTCATTAAACGTCTGGATATTTGTCTTTCTAGCATATTTGTTTGTATAGCATACTTGAGAATAGAGTTGATTTTTCCAATCATTTTTGTCTGTTGTGGTTTTCCCCTAGCCATAGAGAGATTTTCCTTGTAACAATGTCGAAAGCAGAAGAAGATCCACTTGCAAAAGTAAAACCAAGGCTTATCCCCCCACTGGATGGAGATCCAAATGTGGGCATCATAACATAGGGGATGTGAGTGTTAATTCTAGGTATACAAATAGAACGAAAGTTAGACACGATCGACATCCCCCAAATAGAGACACCTGATGGAATGGGGAAAGAAGATGTAGGTATGATGTCACTAAGAAATGAAAAGGAGGACATGTAACATCCCCATCTCCATGATGGGAAATGCCACACCAAAATTCCAAAACTAATGATACCATTTAAATAAATAAAGAATGCTCTGCACATGAAGAAAGTTATGCAGAATAATAACAACATACAAAATCCATTCATAATTTTATAAATCACAAAAACAAAAATAAAATATATTACACACAACAACACCATGTCATTATGCATAAGAATACTCATATTTGTGAATTAAACACCAATTGTGTGTAGAAATTCCACATTCCTCCCAGCCCTAGACCACACTACTCATATCTATCAGCAATGGGTCACCCTCATGTTGTGGCTGCACCAACCCATCTTTACTTTTTCTTTTACAAGAAAAAGGAAAGCCCCCCCCAACAAAAATTTCAACACTATTGCCTAATCCTTTACCGCTTGAGCCTAATGCTATTTCTTTTCCTACCTTGAAGGAGTTTGGGGGTTCATTTTTTATTGATGATTGTCTTTGATAGTGGTTGATTTCCTATTTTGAACTTATGATTCCAGAAGTCTTCATGACTCCTATGTGACTGTATGGTTCGATGATCTAGCACAAGTCTTGGATGAGGTTTTGGTTGATTATTTGTTGATTGACTAATTCAAATTATACATCCTCTTTCTAACATGTTATGTTTAATGACTACATACTCATGCTCTTGCATATGGATCCTACTCTTCTATTTTGAATTAGCATATGTAGTATTAAGACACTCATCTACAGTCATCATGCTATTGTTCAATAAACCTAACACCCTCTTATAAGTTGGTTAAATTTAGGGAGTATATTATGTATTGTATTAGGTAGTATTCTTTTGATTGCATGGCTGATATCTTTCTTGTTTTTTTGTAGGAGCAGGTGTGTAAGAACACTTGGTTCGCATAGCTGCTCCATCCTTGAGACGCTTGTGGGGAAATATGTTCATCCTTTTATAGAATCTTGACTTTGATCCTTATCAACCTTCCCCTTTTCTAATTTCCTTGAGGTCCCAAGCTTCTAAGGCCATTGGATCTGCATTCACTACAAATATTTTCCTTAGCCTCTTCAGATTGATCTCTACCGGATTATTCTTTTGGCCTTCCCTCTCTCCCGAAAACTAGGCCCAAGGCCTATTGGGTTTTCTCCTTCTTTTACTCTATTATTTCCTCTAACAAAATCTCATATTTGGATTCTACTCGTCAAGATATCTCCAATGACTATAACCATATTTAAATCCAATTTCTAGATTGAAATTTATGGCTTCCCAAAGTTTCCTAAGAAAAAACTCACCTTTTCCACCTCACTTCCATCTGCTTCCACGTGCTTCACTCTCAGTTGTTATATCTGACTTGGTGTCGATGCATGGTGTTGTTGTGTCATACACTACCTAGAGTGATCATTGTTGGTATTTTTTCTGACTCTTCTTCCCATCCTTCCGATCATATACTCCGACAAAGATGTCAGAGCTTCATCATCCCTAAAATTCACACTCTTCATTTTACATCTACTCCTAATATCACAAATCACTTTGACGACCCTCCCCTGATGAATGGTTGGGATTGTATTTCACTCACTACTCAATTGGCGACCTTCATTCATTCTCAGATTTAATGAACTTATGACTAAAGTACCCACAATACAAAGATTTATTTATGTTCCTCAGTTAGTGAATGTTCCTTCACTGCGTCAGATCAAATCATTGTCTTCTTATTTCACATAGAAATGTTGTTCGTAGCTGAATTCTTTGGTGAATTACGCATGCTCTTTTGAAGCTAAGCCCCTTTTCCTTCCAAGCTACCAACATTAGGACCACATGATTATTACTTTCCAAATTTTCATAATATTAAATCTCAATCATATTTCCAAAGTGAAACTCTCCCAAGATGTCGATCTATTCCCTGAGTGAACAGTCAGATCTTTTTCATACAATATTATTCAGGTTACAAGTTTGGATGGTTGGATTTAACACCTCGAACGGTCTCCTTTAGAATCTAAATGAATTTTAATCGTGACCATTGATCGCCACTGAAAGGATGATCCAGATATTTCGTATGAAAAATGAATCTATGGGGGAATATTCTTATATACCCCTTATTGATATCGTGAAACCCCACAAGACTTCTAGATGTCGAATAATCAGCTACGAATGCACTTCATCACCCCTTTTTTTGGATTCCACCTTCGACAAAAATATCGAAGAAAGAATATTCTTTAATTCTTTTCTTCGATCCCTTTTCACCAACACATTAGAGAAGACTACAAAACAACTCCCCTGATTGATGATGTATATTTCTCTAAATATATTGAACAACTAGATATTTCTCTCGAAGTTAATATGACGAGATGGGAATTAAATAGGAGATAGGAATAATCCGATGTGAAGTTCCAAATGCAAAATCTACAATTTTCGAGGTCTAATGGAAAATTGACGAGAACCATTGATCTAGTTGGTTTTATCTTGTGTAGCTTCAATAATTAATGGTCATGATTAACCCGTGGGCCTGTCAATGGCCATTGAGGGAGAAATTTTAAACAACCATAACGTTTTCTACATATGTCATAATAAGTCCCATGATACCTCGTTGGAAAGGTATCAGACAGAGGAATGCAATGGTATGGGTATCTAGGATTAAAAAATGATAGAAGACATCAGAAAATATAGAAAAATAAAAACCACGGATTTGGGGGGGGGGGGATGCCCATACCAAATTCAAGAAGTCATATATGAGACTACAAGTAATGAAATCAAGACCAGGATAGCTCGATATAAATTTGGAGAAGAGAAGAACAAGATCGATTAACATATGTGGGAATATTGAGAGTGTAAATTGCTCGAAAATGAAAAACACATACATAACCCTAATTCAAGTAAAGAACAAGCTATGCATACTTCAAACTGCTCTATCTCAAGCTACATGAAATGAAATATGGCCAACAATAGCCCAATGGAAATCTGAGACAAAGAGAAGAAGCCAAAATGATTTTGATTAGTAGAAAGAAGCCAAAAACACCTAGAAACTATAGAAGAATAGAACATAATGCCAATGGGATGATTCAATGATTGTTTTTAATGAATATCATTTGTAAATTGCCTTAGAGAGAAAATGATGACTCATGAGTCTGTTCAACTTCTCTTTGTAATTCTCACATGTATTTTTTCAAAATGTGAGAAAGGAAACAAATAGTCATGAGAACGAAAGGATATCTTTCTTGTCTTATAAAATATAACTTAGAGGATAGAGTGAGGAATTTTTCCCTTTGTAACAAAAGATGGTACTATTATCTCTGAGTGATAAAGAGAAGGAGGCATTTTGAAGTCACAACTGTTTGCAAGTACTTGTGGGGCTATTCTGCACTTATATTTGTGGTTTAATTTTTCTCTCTATTGATCGTATGAACTATTTATGTGTTTAGTATCTAGAATATTTTGTTGTTGTGATTTCTTGTGAGTACAGGAACAATGTTATATATTTTATCTTCAACTATTTGAGATGATTTATGCAATATTATTTTGCTAACATTTATGAGATGTCATGAATGATTTCTATTGTCTAGATATTACCTTTCACTATACTCATCTATTAGCTTTGCTCCTGACATAGGTTATAAGTAGTTATATTAGATTAGTTAGATTTTAGTTAGTATATCCTTATAATTAGTTAGAACTCTTTGGGGGGTAGGTCACTGCCTTTCCCCTTTTTATTCTTTTTATTTTGAGTAGTAGTGAGGCCCATAAAATCGTAGGAAACACTACCCAAAATGAGAGTAGTTCTAATTGGGACCTATCATCGGGTGTTCTCCCTCATCTTCTTGATAGAACATTTTTACTCGTCAACATAAATGGTGCTAGAAGGAGGGTCAGATGACAAGCTGAGCTTGTGGAGTAATTTTTGTTAATTTTTTGTTTTAATTTACTAATGGCTCCATCCCATATCCTTTTATGGAATTTTTTTTCTGGCACTGTACCTCTCAAACCTCCTAGAAATATCACACTGATGGTTATGTCAGGTTCTCATTGTACTATCTCATATTTTTCATCACAAGAAATGGTAGAGTAAGCTATGGAGAAAACTTTAAATGTTGATCATTCATTTAATGAATAAAATATGGACACTCATGAAATTAATTCTTTCTCACCCATGGATAATTTGGAATTAGTTCCTCTCAATTTGGATTTTCCTAATGTTACAAATTCTACTTGTATAATTGACATAGAGAAAAAACGTTTTCCCATTGTTGATGGATTATTTATTGATACTTCTTGTTTTGAGGATTCTTGTGATTTTCTCCCCTCTTCTAGCCATGAATATGTTTTGGAATATATTCCAGATCCTTGTATTGTGCAAGAACAATACATCCACATTGATTTTTTCACTTCAAGAGAAGAAATAAACATGAAAGACACACCTCTTTTGTCACAACAATCTACCTTTAATTTGGAAGAGGAGAACCATATCGAGGAACAAAATGATGATTGTGAAAACACACCTAATACGAAGCCCATTGATTCATAATAAATCACCGATGTGATTAAGGAGGAGGAACTACCATTTAGGGAGTCACTTTCTAAAAACTTTTCTGGTTCTAGAGAATATTTGAATTCTCTTAATTATTCCACCTATTATCACTTATATCATAATCTCATTAATCATTTAACTTTGCAAGGAGGTACTCATGGTCCTATTCAAATAGACTCAATGGGATTGACCCTTGTTGAAGTACTTGATTGTGGTGATGCACATTTGGAATATATAGAGGATAAGGCCTCTTCCCACAAACTAATTATAATCAAGCCTTATCATCCTTTTTCATGGGATTAACATAATTATGTAGAAAATGTGTATCAAAGGATGTATTCTTCTTTTTATTCTTCATTTTTCATATATAGTGAATCTTCTTGTTCAAGTAACCCTTTGTTGAATATTTTTAATATTGGTGGATCTAACCATTTTTTTGAAATTATCTCTCATACCATGTTTGGTCCTAACCCGTGCACATCATATGATCTCACTAGTCTATCTCAAGTAGTTGGTTACTTGAAGTGTGAGTCTAGGGAGGCTTTCCAAGATAATGAGGCACACTAGTCTACACTGATGGTTATGTTAGGTCCTTATTCTTTTGTTTTTTCTTCATGGATAAACAACTTTATAAGCAATAATATTCTCTCACCAAGCACACTTCACATGAATTCTATGCATTGTTCTCATTCGATATGCTACTTTCCATTAGACTCCTTCTATCAAATCTATGGTAGTAATGGTATATTTTATGATAGAATTGAATCATGGTTGGAGGAATCATATTCTTCTAATGTTCCCATGAATTATTGCTGTCATATTTCTAATATAGTGGATAGATTTTATTATTATTTAATTTTTCCTATCTTTACTCTATTTTTATTCCAAGTAGGGCTACTGATATTTTCTCTTGAACATGTGTTTGCCAGATTGGGATTACTTGGATGGATACATTGGAATTGTGATTTTACATAACCCAGTTTTCAGCCATTAGTAGCATATGATAGGAGTGGGGTAGAATAGACTAGTGTCTTTGCTTTGCATAATTTAGTTTTTTCTTTCTAGTTTTTAATTAGTTTGATGTTTACGTTACCTTTTAATTATTGTTGAATGATCAATAAATGAATTATCAACAAAGATGGAAAAAAATAGAAATATTTCCCACTAAATTGTCCCTTAGATGGATTTTGATTTTAATTTTGATGTGGAGAAAATTTACTTCATTTCATTCTTGAATTTTTCTCTGTTGGGAAATTGTCAGATCACCGATTTTTATGCATGATCACCATGCCAAATCATTTTCAATGCATTGTGGCATATTGCAAGTGGGGTATTTTAAATTAATACACTATTCATCCCCTCTTGTAATGAAAATGAACACTCATATTTGTCCTATATTCACATACACATGATTCTAATTGGAGAAGTTTGCTTGGCTGATATTCTTTTTAAGTTCCGAGTTTGATGTCCCATACACATTAATTTTAAATTCTTAGTATTAAAGTTCTTCCCATCTAAAATTCAAGCCACTCCAAATCCTTGTAATCTCCTTAGATGATTACTTTTCCTTGGGTTGGATTTATCCAAATATTTTCTTTCACATCCATTCTTTTCTTCGATTACTATAAGCCAACATGAAATTTTGGCATATATTTTTCTTACAAAATGAACTTTGCTAATTTTTAAAATTTTCTTTTGAGTTAATTTCTGTTAGCACCTTTAGTTTTAATTGTTAGGCATTGGCTGCATATATCTTATGCTCTGTTCAATTAGTTTTCAAGGAATATTTTCATCCATTATCTTTCAACCCTCTTCACCCAAGTTTCCTTTCATACACAACAACAAGAGATTATTCATTTACACTATCTAGTTGCATTTTTGACAATTATGGACAACATGACCATTTTGTAGATTTTAACCTTGTACAATATTTACTGCAAATAATTTTTTAGTAAAAGAATAGAAAAGATACAATGGAAAATACAAACATTACACGTATATTTTTCCCTTGGAAATCCAAACTGGGAAAGCTAACATATTCTATATTCATTCATCGTGATACATTGTTTACACTACAATATACATATAGGAGCCAATGACATCAAAAACCCTAACAAAATGACCTACATTAGTCAACAACCCTAATTCCTTAACTGGAAATAGAAAACCATCGAAAAAAAATCATGTGCCTAAAATCTACCCAACAATGGACAAGAAAATCGAGGAAACACAAAAAACGAGGCAAAAATGAGACACGTTTCTCAAGGATTTTTTTTTTCAAAGAATATACTCGTGCAAAAAATGTAACACATAAACAACATTCTCCCACTTGTTGTTTTCTTTACATATAGGGGGTTACAGGGTTACATAGTCAACAATCCAGGGCAATAGTGCCCACATATCTTCTACACCAAGAGAACTTCTCAGTGCTCACAAATTTTGTTAATGAATATGCAACATTATTCAAAGTGTCCACCTTCATCAACAACACTTTCTTTTCTTCAACCAAGACTCTCAAAAAGTGATATTGAATATCAATATGCTTTGTATTTGAATGATAAGTTGGGTTATTTGCCAGAAAAATTGCACTTTGATTGTCACAATCTATCCTTACAACTTGTTGTACCAACCTAATACCTGTACACAATCTTTGTAACCATACTGCTTATTTACATTCGTGAGTGGTTTCCATGTATTCAACTTCAGTAGTTGAAACTTCCACTACAACTTGTCTTTTTCTCCTCCAACTTATTGCTCCTCCAAATAGGTTAAATACATACCCACTTGTAGATATCCTATGATCCAGATCTCCATCCCAATATGCATCCAAAAAGCCATGTATATCCAACATTCTGTCCAATCCCAATCTTCCTTGGTAGCACAATCCATAGCTAGCAGTGCCACGCAAATACCTGAAAACTCTTTTTACTGTTGTCTAATGCTCCTTCCATGGTTTTGACATATACGTGCTCAACACTCCCACTACATTTGTAATGTTAGGTCTAGTAAAGACCATTGCATACATAAAACTGCCAAATTCACTAGCATATGGAACATGAGACATGCCCTCCTCCTCTTCTCGTGTCTTGGGGAACTAATCCACAGATAAATTTACACCAAAAGGAATAGGGACCTTGACTGATTTACATTCTTGCATATTAAACCTATGCAATATTGTCTCGACATATTTTCTCTGATTTAACCAAAGTTTCCTCTTTTTCAAATCTCTTTTAATTTCCATGCCCAAAATGAAATTTGAAGCACCGAGATCCTTCATATCAAATTTAGAGGACAACTGAGTTTTCACATCCTGTATAATCTCCTTGTTTTTTCCTATCAGCAACATGTCATCCACATACAAGACCAAATAAATCAAATGATCACCAATTAATTTAAAATACACACAATGATCCTATTTGCTTCTTGTGAAGCCAAGTCCTAACATATAAGTATCTAATTTTTGATACCACATCCTTGGTGATTGTTTTAAACCATACAGGGACCATTTTAGCTTGCATACCAGCTCCTTCTTTCCCTTCACAACAAATCCTTATGGCTGCTTCATATAGATTGTTTCTTCCAAATCCCCATGTAGGAATGTTGTCTTCACATCCATGTGTTCTTATTCAAAATCAAATGCAACAACAACATATAAAAGAAATTTTATAGAGGTTAACTTGGCAATAGGAGAAAAAATATCACCAAAATCAATTCCCTCAACCTGGGAATAACCCTTTGCTACTAATCGAGATTTATATTTCTCCACTTTTCCTTCTGCATTCATCTTCTTATTAAATACCCATTTTCTTCCAATGGTATTTCTTCCAGTCGACAACTGCACTAGATCCAAAGCCTCATACTTATCCAATGTTGTGATTTCTTCTTCCATGGCCCTTTCCCATATATTTCTATCCTCTGAATCCATTTCCTCCATGACAGTTCTAGGATCATCATGAGTAATAGACAAACAAAAATTTGAACGAAAATCAGATGGAGTATACCTTTTCGGTATCCTTCTTTCTCGACCTGATCTCCTCAATACTGAAGTATGATTATCTTCTTCCTTTGATTCTCGTTCTTGTGTAGAGTTTGATTCCTCATCCTTTAAATCAAACCCTATTTTCTCTGGTTCTTCCTTACTTGGTAGGACTCCTTGTTTAACAACATCCTTCATTTCTCTAAATATCACTCCTTGTCTATCCACAAGCTTATTAGTTTATGGGTTCCAAAGATTATAACCTTTGAGACCATATTTATACCCAATAAAGATACACTTTTTATCCTTCTTATCCAACTTACTCTTGTTTTACTTTGGAACATAAACATAAGCCTCACAACCAAATACCTTGAGATGTGTGAGAGAAGGTTTCTTACCAGTCCATACCTCTTGTCGAGTATTTTCATCCAGTGTCGATGAGGGTGATTTGTTGACCAGGTAACACACAATACCCACTTCCTCTGCCCATATTTCTTTCCCTTAATCGACACCACTGAGAATGCACCTTGCTTTTTCCATGAATGTCATGTTCATATTTTCTGCAACTCCATTCTGCTAAGGTGTATATGGAGTAGTATTCTTCCTTTCTATACCACACTTATTACAAAATTCTTCAAATTCATTCCCGTAGAACTCTCCTCCATTATCTGCCCTCAAAACCTTAATTAGTTTCTCTGTTTGATTCTCAAGAAGAGCCTTAAAATCTTTAAACCTGTCAAATACTTCATATTTCTTCCTAAGGAAATATATCCAATTATTCCTCGAGAAGTCATCTACAAAGGAGACAGTACACATATTTTACCAATCATGGGACCGACATAGGTCCAAAAACATCACTGTGAACTAGCTTTAAAATTCCTTCTGTTGTTCTTGCACCAAAGGGGAATCTTACTAGATTCTACTTACCATATACAAAATGTTCACATAAATCGAAATCCAGAGAGAATTTAGACATACATTCAACCATAACTTCACCATGTAGTAGTCGAAGACCCTTCTCTTTGATATTCCCCAGTATTTGATGCCACAACATGACCTTTTCTCGAGAGACTGTAGGAGTTATTTCTTCTTCAACTCCAATATTATGAACAATGGTTCTATTACACCCATCACTAATAGTTCTTCCTTGCAGCTTATACAGGGTTCAAAATCGAACTCCCTTCAACAATACCATTGCTCCTCGAATCATCCTGCAAGTTTCCTTTTCAAATATTTTTTTTACCTCTGCATCGTCCATTTTTCTTATAGAAATCAAATTTATGGCCATAACTAGGATGTGAAAAACACTAGGAAGTTTTATAATCCTTCCATTTATGAGCCTCAACTTGAATTTTCCTCATCCTATAATTTTGGTTGTCGAATCATCACCTAGGAAAACATTGCCTCCATCATACCTTTCATATTCACAGAACCACTCCCTGTGGGGAGTCATATGAAAGGATGCACTTGAGTCAACCAACCATGCCTCATGATCTGCATGTGTGCTTAAAGAAGCTAAGTACACATCCCCTCCTTCTTCCTTGGAGGTATTTTCTTTTGTAGAAGGATATTCTTCAGATCCCTTCTTTTTCTCAACTTTGGATCTACACTACTTCTTGTAGTGCCCTTCTTTTGCACATCTCCAGCATATCTTTACAAAATTTCCAGGAGATTTAGATCTACCCTTTGACTTAGATCTCCCACTTGATAACTTAGATATATTTATTTCCTAGGAGCATGCTCTTGAAAATAATGTGTATGTGCTCTATCCTTCCATATTCTTCCATCTCATCTCCTCCAACAACATGGATGAGACTACTTCATCAAACTTCAAGGAAGTCATATTACTACCTATGGCCACAACCAGACTATCCCACGAGTCTGGTAAAGAACACAATAAACTGATACACTTATCTTCATTTGAAATTTTAATCTCAACATATACTAATGGGCTTACCATTGTATTGAAGGCATTCAAATGCTTTGCCACCGAGTCTCCATCTCTCGTCCTCAGGTTATACACAATTTTTCTTAGGAATAGTTTATTTACTAGGGACTTATACTAATACAACTTCCCCAACTTATCCCATAAATACTTGGTTGTAGCTTCCTATGACACATTCAGTAATACTAAATCCGAGAGACATAAACAAATTGTGTTATTCTCCTTTCGATCCAAGTATTTCCAGTCATCTGTTGAAGTTCATGTAGGTGAAGTACCTAGATCCACCATGATCCACTGATATTTTTCCATGAATATATCTTCCATATTGAGCTTCCAAAACTAAAAACTTTTCCCATTAAACTTCTTGATCTCCATTTTCAAATTGCTTTCCATTTATTTTCACCTGAAAAATCAATACCACAGATCTCCCACTGTAACAAGGCTTATTACAGTTCCGATCCAAAATATTGACCACAGAGGAATCCCCCTGAAGCCCACAAATATTTGATACCAAATGTATATTTTAACCTTGTACAATATTTACTACAAATGGATTTTCAGTAAAAGGACAAAATATATACAATGGAAACTATGAACATTACACAAATATTTTTCCCCTGGAAACCCAAACCGAGAAAACAAACATATTCTATATTCATTCATACTGATACATTATTTACAATAAAATATACATATAGGAGCCAATGACATCGAAAACACTAACACAATGACCTAAAATCAAGGAAACACAAAAAACGAGGCAAAATGAGACATGTTTCTCGAGGAATGTTTTTTTCAAAGAATATACTCATGCAAAAAATATAACACATAACCAACATTCTCCCACTTGTTGTTTTCTTTGCATACATGGGGTTACAAGGTTATATAGTCAACAATCCAGGGCAGTAGTCCCCATGGATCCTCTACACCAAGAGAACTTCTTAGTGCTCACGGATTTTGTTAATGAATCTACAAAATTCTTCAAAGTGTCCACCTTCATCAACAACACTTTCTTTTATTCAACCATGTCTCTCAAAAAGTGATAATGAATATCAATATGCTTTGTATTTTAATGATAAGTTGGGTTCTTCACCAAAAAAATTTCACTCTGACTGCCACAATCTATCCTTACAGCTTGTTGTACCAACCCAATACATGAACACAATCTTTGTAACCATACTGTTTCTTTACTTTCATGAGTGGCTTCCATGTATTCAACTTCTGTAGTTGAAAGTTCCACTACAACCTATCTTTTTATCCTCCAACTTATTGCTCCTCCAAATAGGTTAAACACATACCCACTTGTAGATATTCTATGATCCAGATCTCCATCCCAATACGCATCCAAAAATCCATGTATATCCAACACTTTGTCCAATATCAATCTTCCTTGGTAGCACAATCCACAACTAGCAGTGCCAAGCAAATACCTGAAAACCCTTTTTACTGTTGTCCAATGCTCCTTCCCTAGTTTTGACATATACCTTCTCAAAACTCCCACTGCATGTGCAATGTTAGGTCTAGTACAGACCATTGCATACATCAAGATGTCAACTTCAATAGCATATGGAACATGAGACATGCCTTGCTCCTCTTCCTCTGTCTTGGGACACTAATCTGCATATAAATTTACACCAACAAGAATAGGAACCTTGACCGATTTACATTCTTTCATATTAAACCTATGCAATATTGTCTCGACATGTTTTCTCTGATTTAACCAAAGTTTCTTTTTTTTCCAATCTCTTTTAATTTCCATGCCCAAAATGAAATTTGAAGCACCGAGATCCTTCATGTCAAATTTAGAGGACAACTGAGTTTTCACATCTTGGATAATCTTCTTGTTTTTTCCTATCAGCAACATGTCATCCACATGCAAGACCAAATAAATCAAATGATCGCCAATTAATTTAAAATACACACAATGATCCTCTTTACTTCTTATAAAACCAAGTCCTAACATATAAGTATCAAATTTTTTATATCACATCCTTGTTGATTGTTTTAAACCATACAGGGAATTTTTCATCTTGCATAGCAACTCCTTCTTTCCCTTCACAACAAATCCTTATGGCTGCTTCATATAGATTTTTTCTTCCAAATCCCCATGTAGGAATGTTTTCTTCACATCCATCTATTCTACTTCAAAATCAAATGCAACAAAAACAAATAAAATAAATTTTATAGGGGTTAACTTGGCAATAGGAGAAAAAATATCACCAAAATTAATTCCCTCGACGTCGGAATAACCCTTTGCTACTAATCGAGCTTTATATTTCTCCACTTTTCCTTCTGCATTCAACTTCTTTTGAAATACCCATTTGCTCCCAATGGGATTTCTTCCATTCGATAACTGCACTAGATCCAAAGCTTCATACTTATCCAAGGCTATGATTTCTTTGTCCATGGCCCTTTTCCATATATTTCCATCCTTTGAATCCACTACCTCCATGAGAATTCTAGGATCATAATGAGTAATAGACAAATCACAATTTGAATGAAAATCAAATGGAGTATACCTTTCCGATAGTTTTCTTTCTCAAACTGATTTCCTCAATATTGGAGTATGATTATCTTCTTCTTTTGATTCATGTTCTTCTGTAGAGTCTGATTCATCATCCTTTAAATCAAACTCTATTTTCTCTGTTTCTTCCTTAATTGGTAGGACTCACTGTTTAACAACATCCTTCATTTCTCTAAATACCACATCTTGTCTATACACAACCTTATTATTGTATGGGTTCCAAAGCTTATAACCTTTCAGACCATCTTTATACCCAATAAAGATACACTTTTTAGCCTTCTTATATAGATTACTCTTGTTTTACTTTGGGACATGAACATAAGCCTCACAACCAAATACCTTGAGATGTGTGAGAGAATGTTTCTTACCAGTCCATACCTCTTGTAGAGTCTTGTCATCCAGTGCCGATGAGTGTGATTTTTTGATGAGGTAACAAGAAGTACTCACTGCCTCTACCCAGATTTCTTTCCCTAACCTGACACCACTGAGCATGCACGCTTATTTTTCCATCAACATCATGTTCATCCTTTCTGCAACTCCATTCTACTAAGGTGTATATGAAGTAATATTCTTCCTTTATATACCACACCTCTTATAGAATTATTCAAATTCATTCCCGTAGAACTCTCCTCCATTATCTGTCCTCAACACCTTAGTTATTTTCTCTGTTTGATTCTCAACAAGAGCCTTAAACTCTTTAAACATGTCAAATACTTCATATTTCTTCTCGAGGAAATATATCCAAGTATTCCTCAAGAATTCATCTATAAATGAGACATAGTACACATATTTTCCCAATCATGGGACCGACATAGGTCCAAAAACATCACTGTGAACTAGCTGTAAAATTCCTTCTGCCCTCATTGCACCAAAGGGGAATCTTGCCCGATTCTGCTCCCCATATACACAATGTTCAAATAAATCAAAATCCAGAGAGAATTTATACATACCTTCAACCATACCTTCACCATGTAGTAGTCGAAGACCCTTCTCTCCGATATGCCCCAGTATTTGATGCCACAACATGACCTTTTCTCGAGAGACTATAGAGTTGTTTCTTCTTCAACTCCAATATTAGGAACAATGGAAATATTACACCCATCACTAATAGTGCTTCCTTTCAGCTTATATAGGGTTCAAAACCGAACTCCCTTCAACAATACCATTTCTCCTCGAACCATCCTGTAGGTTTCCGTTTCAAATATTTTTTTTACCTCTGCATCATCCATTTTTCTTATAGAAATCAAATTTATGGCCAAACCTAGGATGTGAAAAACACCAGAAAGTGTTCTAATCCTTCCGTCTATGAGCCTCAACTTGAATTTTCCTCATCCTATGATTTTGGTTGTTGAATCATCACCTAGGAAAACATTACCTCCATCATACCTTTCATATTCACAGAACCACTCCCTGTGGGGAGTCATATGAAAGGATGCACCTAAGTCAACCAACCATGCCTCATGATCTGCATGTGTTCTTGAAGAAACCAAGTACACATCCCCTCCTTCTTCCTTGGAGGTCTTTTCTTATGTAGAAGGATATTCTTTAGATCCCTTCTTTTTCTCAACTTTGGATTTACACTACTTCTTGTAGTGCCCTTCTTTTCCACATCTCCAACATACCTTTACAAAATTTTTGGGAGATTTAGATATACCCTTAGACTTAGATCTCCCACTTGAGAAATTAGATATATTTCTTTCCTGGGAGCGTCCTCTTGAAAATAATGCATCTGTGACCTGTCCTTCCATATTATTCTGTCTCATCTCCTCCAAAAACACAGATGAGAACACTTCATCAAACTTCAAGGAAGTTGTATTACTACCTATGGCCACAACCAAACTATCCCACGAGTCTAGTAAAGAACAAAATAAACTGATACACTTATCTTCATTTGAAATTTTAATCTCAACATATACTAACGAACTTACCATTGTATTGAAGGCATTCAAATGCTTTGCCACCGAGTCTCCATCTCTCATCCTCAGGTTATACAACTTATTTTTCAGGAATATTTTATTTACTAGGGACTTAGAATGATACAACTTCCCCAACTTATCCCATAAATCCTTGGCTATAGATTCCTCTGACACATTCAGTAATACTAAATTTGATAGACACAATCAGATTGTGCTCTTCTCCTTCTGATCCAACTATTTTCAGTCATCTTTTAAAGTTTCTGTAGGTGCAGTACCTAGATCCACCATGATCGACTGATTTTTGTACACAAATATATCTTCCATATTGAGCTTCCACAACTCAAAACGTTTCCCATTAAACTTCTCGATATCCATTTTCAAATTTCTTGCCATTTCTTTTCACTTGAAAAATCAATACCACATATCTCCCAATGTAACAAGGCTTATCACAGTCCCGAGCCAAACTCTTGACCATAAAGTAATCCCCCTGAAGCCCACAAAGCTTTGATACCAAATGTATAGTTTAACCTTGTACAATATTTATTGCAAATAGATTTTCAGTAAAAGAACAAAAAATATACAATGGAAAATACAAAAAATACACACATATTTTTCCCTTGAAAACCCAAACCGGGAAAACTATCATATTCTATATTCATTCATCGTGATACATTGTTTACAATACAATATACATATAGGATCCAGCGATATCCAAAACCCTAACCTAATGAACTGGATTAGTTAACAACTCTAATTCCTTAACCGAAAATAGAAAACCATCGGCAAAAAACCATGTGTTGAAAAACCACCCAAAAATGGATATGAAAATCGAGGCAACTTGTAAAAATGAGGAAACAATGTGACATCTTTCCCGAGGAAAAAATATTTTCGTGCAAATAATATAACACATATCCAACACATTTAAATATTTTGCTGATATCTTCTGAAGAAAATTATCCGCGAGCTGTAACTTCCCCAACCATCCAAGTCGGGAAACGCCACTACATTTCTTCTCTGTTACCAGGATGTAACATATGTAACCTACCATGGGATGACATGCCACACAAAGAACACACCTCTTGGCTGATTTTGAGACTCTTATAATACTTTATTAATAAAGAAGCATGAAATACATACATGCAATGATCAATATTCATACCAGAACATAAAAGACAAGAACAATATATCATGCACAACATTAACTAGAAAGCATGCATGTTATAGGTACAATATTAGGTATAATAATTTGATACACAATGGAAATAAATACATAATAAAAGGAAACCATAATAGAGAGCACTTGTCTTTTATAAAAGAAAAAAACAACTAGATGCAAACCAAGGATGTTCCACCTAGTCGTAGACACTCTTGTTCTATGTCTCAACAACAGTGTCACCCCTGAGACAAGGCTATGAATCCACAAGGATGGTTCTAGTGTGTTACTTGGATTCCCAAACCAGTCAACACTCAATATCTCACAGGATTCTCCAGCACTCACAACAACCCAAGTACCGAGCTCTCTTCTAACCATCCCACACCACCCAAGAGAATATACCTCCACCCTTCTTTGGCATGCAGTCCCTCAGGCAGTTCCTCTCCTTCTAGTGCTCCAGTGCAGCTGGTCCAGAATATCCATGCTGGGACTCTCATGACTCACAACTATTATCAAAGTTGATCATAGGCTAAGAATGCCAGACATGCAGACCTCAAATCATGGCTGGATTACACCAACAATATCTACAACCAAAAACACTGTGGTTGCCCTTCAATAGTTCATCTTCCTTTCCCAAGACAAGACAAAAAAATGAGGAAATATGAGTGAGTGAAGGAAATGGAACGGAATGTAGAATCCATGAGAGAGGATAAAAAGAGAATCAAAATGGGTGAATGAACGTGTGAGGTGACCAACAACAACACCAGAATGAGAATGAGAGTGAGAGAGAGAACGAACCCCTTCCACAGACCAGGGACAATTTTTTGTAGTTCATGGGGGTCAAGAACCTCTTCGCCTCCCCCTAAGAGCTCACATAACTGATTTCCCCCCATTACACAAAATGGGTAATATAAAATAAATAAGCACTTATCCCCTCAAGCCCCCTCTCTTATGGAATCATAGCCCCTTATAACTCTATTCCTTGTCAGTCTAGCATCCAATGATGTATTTATTATTAATAATGATCAAAACATTACATTTCTTAGGCACACTGGCCTTTTAATAATTGTTTAATATGAGGGCTCAAAACCTAGGGTGTTACATCCCCTTCCCCTTATTTTGGCATTGTCCTTAGTGCATATACAAAACAAAGATCAAAATCTCAAAAATTATTCAAAAATCCACTGGTACTCTTCCCACATGGCGTCTTCATTCTCGTAGGTAACATCTTTAGGACCGTAGTAGGTCCACTGAACTTTTACCATCTCTATAACTTGATTCCGGAGCATTTTGAATTTTCTGTCTAGTATTTGCATTTGCTAGACCTGGAAGTCTCCCTGTGTCTCTACCTAAATCAGATGCCAATCGACAAAATGGTTAGGATCATGTACACATTTCTATATCAAAGAGACATGAAATACATTATGCACTTTCATGAAAACATGCAATGAAAGAATGTATGCAACTAGCCCTATTCTATCCAATATCTCAAATGGACCACAATATCTGGCTACCATATTTGTACAACTACCCAACTTCAAAGATCTCTTCTTGGGATTTACCTTCAAGATAACATGCTCTCATACTTTAAATTCTCTTGCTTTCCTATTCTTTTCAGCATAAATCTTATGTCTATCTTGACCTACCTTTAAATTCTACTTAATCTTAACCATATGGTCTTCCATTTCCTTGAGAAAATCTGGCCCAAGTACCACTCTATCTGCTTGGTTGTGCCATCTTACTGGAGTAATTCACTTTCCACCATACAAGGATTCAAATGGGCTCATCTTCAATGAAGCTTGATACCCATTATTATAGGCAAACTCAACCAAGTGCAGGTAATCTTCCCACTTAGATGGATTATCCATCGCATACATTCTTAACATGTCTTTAATTACTCGGTTGACCCTATTTGTCTTCCCATATAACCATGGATGGTATGTTGTGATAAATTTCAGATTGTACCAAATCATTTGAATAATCCTTTCCATAAATTTGAAGTAAACTTAGTGTCTCTGTCTGAGACAATTGTCCTAGGTATCCAATGCAACCTAGAAATTTTCTTCATGTCAATTTATGCAATGTTAGTTGTTGTATGAGTTGTTATTACAGGAAAAAAATGAGTAGCCTTTGTCAATTTATCAACCACTACCATGATCGAATCGTGTTGCCTTGTTGTCCTGGGCAATTTAGTTATAAAGTCAATGGTTATCACTTCCCATTTCTTCTCTGGAATTGGTAATGGATATAGAAAACCTATTGGGTGTCTATGCTCAACCTTCACTCTTTAACATTCCATACATCTGGTGATGTAATCAACAACATCCTTTTTCATTCCTGACCAAAAGAATTGACTTCTTACTGCTGTAATTGTTTTCTGGTAACCGATATTTCCAACATAGGGAACATTATGCATTTCCTTTAATACCAAATTCCTAAGTTCTCTGGAACTAGAAACATAAATTCTATTTTTATGCATAAGTAGTCAATATTCCTTGATCTCATACTCTTTCACCTTTTTTTGTACACCTCCTCGCTGTAAGCTTTCCTTTACCTATAGGTAATAAAAATTTGTAACAACAACATCTAAAATTCTACTCTTCAAGTCTGACTGATGCATACTGACAGCTGTAGCATGCATGATATGCACTCTTCTACTAAGTGCATCCACAACTTTATTTTCTTTTCATTTGATATGATTGATATCAAAGTCTTCGCTTAAGAATTCAAGACATATTGTTTTCCTGGAATTCAAAGTTGGTTGATTAAAAAGATACTTCAGAACACTATGGTATGTTCTTAATTCAAATCTCTTTCCCATGAGATAATGCCTCCACATATTCAATGCATGAACAATGGCAACAAGCTCCAAGTCATGTGTGGCATAGTTACTCTCGTGCTCCTTAATATTTGTGGACTCATAACAAATGACATGTCCATTTTGATTGAGGACTCCACCAAGTCCTTCCTTGCATGCATCTGTGCATACCACAAAATTCTCATTTGGGTCAACAATCTTCAAAATAGGTGAACTAGTAAGTAATTCCTTCAACGAATTAAATTTTTCTTCACACTTAGGTGTCCATTAAAATTTAATTCCCTTGTTTTTCAAAGAAGTGATGGGATGAGGAATCTTAGAGAACCCTATTATAAACCTTCTGTAGTAACAAGATAACCCCATAAAATATCTAACTTCTGAAACATTCCTGGGCGCTGGCCATCCTTTAATGGCTTCAATCTTATCAGGGTCTACTGCTATACACTGTTCTAAAATAATGTGCCCCGAGTAATGGATATTTTTTTGGTAAAAAGAACACTTACTCATCTGGGCATACAACTCATGTTCTCTCAGCACTTGCAGTACCAATATTAGGTGATGTTCATGATCTTCCTATGATTTAGAATAGATAAGTATGTCATCCAAGAATACTATGAAAAACTTATCCAACTAATTTATGAATATTCCATTCATTAAGAACATAAAGACAACTGGTGCATTGGAAAATCCAAATGGCACCACTACAAACTCATAATGCCCATACCTGGTTCTAAAGGTTGTCTTATGGATGTCTTCTTCCTTTATTTTTACTTGATGGTATCCTGATATCAGTTCTGTCTTTGAAAATATCTTTGATCCTCTTAGCTGATCAAAGAGGTCATCATTTCTAGGTATGGGATACTTTTTATTTATAGTAGACTTATTCAACTGTCAAAAGTCAATACACAACCTCAAGGTTCCATATTTCTTTTTGACAAAGAGTACTGGTGCTCCCCAAGGTGAAACACTTGGGCGTATGTACCATTTCTTCAACAATTCCTCCAACTGCATTTGTAATTCTTTTAACTCTGGTGTGCTCATTCTGTAAGGTGTTTTCGACACCGGGGAAAATCCTAGAACTAATTCAATAGATAAATCTATTTCCCTTTTTGGTGGAAACCCTAGTATTTCTTGGAATACATCCTAGAATTATTGTAGTATTGAGAAATATTCAAAGTTTGGCTCCTTTGTATTTTCTATCTCCTCCACATGGGCTGCATACAATTGATACTCTTTTATGAAACATCTCTTTAGTTGTAAGGCTGAAATATCCTTTATAGAAATGGGTCTTGGAACTCCTTTTACAGTCCTCTGTTTTCCATATCCATCAAGACGTGTAAATGTCTTGCTATGAAAATCTAGGACAACATGATGCTTGTCCAACCAATCCATTCCAATTAGAATATCATAAGACCCCAATGGTATGATATTTAGGTCAACACTAGTGTTCACACCATTAAGACTTATGGAATAACTTCTGATCATATCATGGATTCTCCTTTTGGTTCTAGTTTCTAGCTGAACCAAACTTGATTTCCCAAGCTCAGTTTTCTCCAAATGTAATCTATCCACTATTTTAGGATTAATGTAATAATGACTTGCTCCCGAATCAATTAAAATAGTAACAAACTGATTTATGATCTTACCTTCCACCTTGATCATGTTGGATTGGTATTCTACTTGTTGATCATCTAAGGTTGCATAAATCCTTCCCATGTATTCAATTGTTGTAGCTTCTTGGATGTTGTGCACAGTCTTCACTCTATCTTTTCTGTGTGGGAAATCATTGTACAAGTGATCCTCTTTACATCCCCAACAGTAGATTGGTGGTCTTCCCCTTTTCCCCAAGGAGTATTCTTTCTTGGAATCATCCTTAGTATACTAATCTTGATGATTTTTATTAGGATCATTCCTATCGAAAGGAGGTTTGAATCCCTTCCTCCTATGATCAAACTTCTTCTTCTTCTTATCCTTCCAATATTTCTGCATGGACTCTCTGCCCTGGCTTTTCTCATACAAGTATTTATCCTTCCTAATAACCTCAGTCAAGGTCTTGGGCTCATCATACATAATATTTTCTTTATAAAAGGATGGAAGGCCACTCAAAAACCTTTGTATCTTTACCTTTTCATCATTTGTAAACCCAACATACTTTAACAACCCAAAAAACTTCTTCTCATACTCTGCCATAGTCATGCTTCCCAACCCAAGTTCAAAGAAACCTTGCAATTTCTTGTCATAAATATTCTCTGAGAGGTACTCCTTCTGGAAATACTTCTTGAATTGCTTCCAAGTGATATTATTCTTATTAATATGTTCAAATTTCTTTAGTTGATCCCACCACATTCCATCTTTCCCATGTAAGTGGTAGGTGGCAATTTTGGCTTCTAGATTTGATGAATAGTTGTAAAATTGGAAATATCTTCTAATTCCAAGTAACCATGCTTCAACATTGTCCTCCCTTTCCATTTCACCATCAAAGGATGGTGGCTTGAGCTTCCTTAGCTCTCCTTGAAAACTATCCACCTCATGTATCCTTCTTTGGTTCCTAATAGGATACACCTCTGGAATGCTTAAGGAATATTCATATGCATAAACATTTCTTGCTGAGTAAGGAGGTGAGTGGTGTCTATGAGCTCTTCTAGAACTTCTAGAATAACCTGCTCTTCCACGATCATTTCTTATTTCATGACACATGCCTTCTTCCTCTTCCTTTGTACCATTTTTGGATTGACCTTACAACTGATTTAAGTTCTGCAACACTCGAGCATTTATCTGACTTTTCTCTCTCATCGTCCTCTCGTTGTCTTCCTTGTATCTTTGCACTTGTATTTTTAGGCTCTTCATAGTTTCTAGCAATGTCTCATGCTCCCCTCGGCCCTTGCATCCATTAGATTCTATCTCTTCAATTCCAATTCTGGTATTATGGACTTTAGCCTCTTTATCATGGATAGAGGCTCCATCACCTTCTTCCATTTCTTCAATACACATTCTAAGTTGATGTGTGTAAATCCCTTATTCTTGCAAAATCTTTCAAGTGACCATTTTGTCAGAATTAAGCATATGATAAACAAAATTTGCCAATAATTCTATAGATCCGTTCAACTCATGAAAAATTTATATAAAGAACACTTCCATGTTATCCATGGGTTGATAAATAAATCAATTATGCACAGGTGCTTCCTTCAAACCACTTTACCAAGTGATCACGGATTGAAACCACGGGCCAAATCCTTCCTGGTGCTTTTCTGTATTAGAATTACTATATCAAAGCCCGTGTGGTTGAAAGTTGATCGAGGGATGAGATCAACAGTCAACAGGAGCTCAGGAACTCTGACTTTAGGAGTTATGGAATGTCCACAATCTCAACTCTTCAGGAGTGCCAAGTCTTCGGACTACAAGATCTATTTCCACGTATCCTATGCCGATCAACAGTGGAGATTAATTTTGGCCTTTGGGAGTTATCGACCCAAGCAAATTGCAACTAAAAATATCCAGAGTACCAAGTCTCCAGAACTTGGGATCTTGCGCCATGTTCTACTATAATCAATGGCTGAGATGGAATACGGATTATGGGCCTTCGGGAGTCCTCAACCCCAATTGATTATGCCTTGAATCCTTCAGAGTGCCATGTCTCCAGACTATGAGATTTGCTGCCACATGGTAGAAAGTAAGGAACAAACATGTGGCCCTAGCTGACGGGTGACATGTGTCATATAATAATTGGCACAAACGGTCTTTGAAAAACATGAAACACAGTGACATGTGGCAAGCTTCAAGTGTGTAAACGTCACCCTAGGTGACGTCAACAGGCCAAGTCACCGCAGTGCCTCATGCCTTCGAGGCTTCAGAACTTCGAAAGACTTCTCCCCACTACACCACAAATCCATCGAACTCCAAACTCCCAAATAAACTGATCTACAGACATGTGCCCTCAAATACAAACGGTCTATATTTACTCTGGGGTTCGAGACTTTGAAGGTTTTTCAATGATGAACACCACCACACCCCCAGACTGTGAAATGATGAATTTACAAACCCTTGCTAATATTGGGACATGTGTACCCGACTATGAAGGGTCCATATTTACTCCAGAGTTCAAGACTTCGTAGGTTTTCTGTTGATCCCCGACCATTGGTCATCGGTGATTTTGTTGGTGAACTTCCACACTTAGAATTTTTTGAGAAAATCAAAGGTGAATCTAGGTCGTTGATCTCCCGACCAAGATGATATTGACCATTAGTTTTCTCCAACTCCCCAAAAAACCGAAATAAATAGGAACCATCGATGTTCCTCATTCTTCAAATCGCCAAATCAATCTCAGTCATTGATTTGGTAATTCTGCCAAACCTTGCAAACATTCAAATTTTTAAAAAATTTCAAGGATGTATCGAGACCATTGATCCAAGATCGAACATGATCTCAACTGTTGATTCTCCAACCTCTATCCATCATCACATTGACCATTAAAACTAGAATTTTTGACCTTCCAAGTCGAATTCGAATCTGCAACTCCATAGATCGAATCCATTAACTTCTTAGAAAATCATGGAATCATTTAAACTCATATTCATTCACATATTTGAGGGATTTCACTCAAAGGATTCCACTCTTTTTATCCAATTCTCACACATATATATAAAATATGTAACAACGATTCCTCCCGATTCACACTTTTTCTGGCCCGTAACAGTCGAGTGTTTGAACCAAAATCCCTGATACCAATTTGTAACGCCACCTGCCACCCAAGCCAGGAAACAACACTACATTTCTTCTCTGTTACCAAGTTGTAACATACCCAACCTCTCATAGGACGACATGCCACACCAAGAACGCACCTCTCGGCTGATTTGGAGACTCTAATAACACTTAATTAAGAAGGAAGAATGAAATAAATACATGCAATGATCAAGATTCATACCAGAACATAAAAGACATGCACGATATATCATGCACAACATTAACTAGCAAGCATGCATATTATAGGTACAATCTCAGGTATAATAGTTTGATACATAGCGGAAATAAATACATAAGCAAAGGAAACCATAACATAGAGCACTTATATTTTATAAAATAAGACACCAATTGGATGTAGACCAAGGACGTGATGCAGAAAAAGTAGAGGCCTTTAAATGGTCATTTTTTGCATGAAATCCCGCTTACGGACTTAGCATTTAAGGGCTCTAATCATGCATGCAGAAAATGACCATTTAAAGGCCTCTACTTTTTCTTATTCTCCCAACACAAAACCCCACATTCATGCAATACAAAGGTGCAAACAAGATTAGGTAATTCTACCTTGAATCCTTCGTTTGATGTCGATCCCTTCTCTTTCACTCGCTCCTTGATTACAAGCCTCCTCCCAAAGATGGCCTGCATTCACACATGGACAAATAGAGAGATGTAAACATGCATTTCATATACTAATTGTTGGGTTAGATGTGACAATATCATGAAATAAATGCACAATTTGAACATATGATATGGTGGGATGAAAAAAGTATTCCTTTTTGTATTAATCTTCACAAGAGTAAACTTTACAATATCTGGCTGGCACTGCTCCTCAAACCTGGTCTTGGGCTCCTCTTCACAATGCACCAACTACTCAACCTCACAATACAATTGCAGGAAATTGGGGAAAAGGGGGCATAAATTTGGGTAGAGTTTCTATACTCTTCTTCTTATTTTTTAAATGGTACCCCTACCACTTCTTTTATAAGTATTTATCCGATTGAATGACAAGCCATAGGTAGTCCAACGATTTTACCAATTTCTCGAAACTTCATTTCCCATCTGCAACTTTCCATTTTTTGTGATTTTGTCAGTATACATGGGTTGTAGAAGGCCTGAAAGCATATGGATGTGTGCATACACGGGATGTAGAAGGCCAGGGCGCATGTGGCTCAAAAAAGAGGGATTTTTATAAGAGCTTGGTTCAATAAATTGGCAACTAGTAGGGTGAGAGACCAGGTATGCAGGTTGGGTGAAAATTGGGTTTATAACAAATGCCCCCTAATGTGTGATGTCAGAAGAGAATCTGATGGCTGAAATACTTTACCAATATTCGTCAATGTGCCAAGTGAGTGAGCCCAGGAACCAGTATGCGGAAGATTCCATCTACAAAATAACAATTTGTCTCACTGAGGCGGGCATACCCATGCTCGGGATAAAAACTAAAATCATGGATGCCAATCAAATACACTATAGATCCATGTCATATAACTATATAAAGTGTAGTTATGAGCAATACAAAGTGGATCTACATCTCAAAATCAAAAGATACACATGTATAATATCCATCTTCAAGAAGCTAAGTGTCATCTAATGGTTGGAGATGACACTTGCAGAGCTTGAGAAACAACTTCAAGATATTCTAAACTTGGGTAAGAGTGTAATATGAGTGTACGAATTCACTACCCAGAGGTCTTCAACAACTCATCGTGAATAGACAAGAGGATCCCGATGATCAGACAAAAAAATTCATTGATTTTGATTGGTATTTTAAGATGGTCAAACATGAGGGCAATAGAAAAACTGCAGAAAGGCCAACATGAGCTTGGTAAAAAATTCCCTTGGACAGTAGCACGACAAATGATGAGACTCAGGCAGCATGATATTGACATAAGTTGACGATGCAGGAGGCAACACAAACTCTCCATATGTTTGGAAGAATAACCAAATGGAGGAAGACACAACTCTATGAGAATAACTTCCTAAGGTCATACTATATCCCAGATCTTTGACAAACAAACAAAAATATGTGATTTTTCCAAGGGTGACTCATTGTGTTGCCAACAAAAAGAAAATACTTTTCCCTTCCTCTTTTTGGGGTATATTTGATTTTTTTTTCTTTTCTCAATATTTTTGAAAAGCTTTGAAAAAAGAAAAAAAAGAATTTTACGTAACAAAGGAGGAACAAGTGTCACAATCATACTAGTTCCAGGTGCAAGGAACACATTGATGCTTAGAGCAAAGGGACATATATAGAAAAGGGACAGTCGAAAAAAAACTCCATGGACCAAAGGTGTCAAGACACAGAGGCAAAGTGCTACAGGGCTTGTGAATAAGGCATGCTTCAAATGGTTTAGTTGAGAGAAACATGGGGCCAGTATTAGGCCAAAGATGTGGGTATGAAAATGCGGTTTAATAAGGCACATAATGGTAACGTCCTTCGATGTAAGTTTAACGAGCCCAGAGAAGGTAAACTCGGTGGTTTTTCATATTTAGAGAGTCTGAAAAAACGTAAAAGGAGACTCCACTGGGGTACCTTTTTCGAAAATAGTCTAGTCGGTTCGAAAAAGGGGTAAATGAGCACCGAAAAGACAAAGAAAAGATCACTCGACAATATTTTCATTTTTAAGGAGTCTAAAAAGATATTAACTATGGACTCTGTAAAGGATGTTCTTCTTGGCCATTTAACAAGTGTGAAGAAACAAGGTCACTCGACGATCTTTTCAATTTTAAGGAGTCTGAAAAGAGCTTAACTATGGACTCCGTGGGGGTGCCTTTTTAGTAAATTTAGTCCCTTAGGACAGAAAAAGGGGTAAAATTATACCTGAGGATACTCTTCTAGGGAACCGAAGTTCCTAGAGTATACCTTTTTTCATACATTTGACCATCCAGACCGAAAAAAGGGGTAAACTACCATCGGATAGACGTGCCTTCAAATTTTAGTTTAGTGAGCATGAAGGTCAACAAGATCGCTCGACAATATTTTCATGTTTAAAGGGTCTGAAAAGGGCTTAAAAGAAGACCCGTTTAAAATTTTTTGAGTCCCGAGGGTGAGGTCAAGAGGGATAAAAAATCATGTAGATGAGGCTCAAACTTGTAATCAGGACAAGACTAACAGGGACTCCCAAGCCTATAGTCATTACCAACAACATGGATTTCGAAAATGCAAGAAGGATCTAGCTAGGAAATCCATGAAGGGGAAGGCTCTACCACAACATTACGACACTTCTAAAGAAGCAAAGATGGTTCTGTGTCACAACTTGGTGGGTTCAATGCTATGGAAAAGTGATAAAGACAACGAGATACAAAAAGTGGAGGTGGAATCCTAACTTAAATGCTCAAGTTGAAAAAATGATATTTTTACCAAAGGACCTTCAAAAGTGACCCAAATATCCCAAAATATTCCCTATACCCGAAGTGACCTCTAATGTAGTCTTCCAAAAGAAACTCTTGAACCTTACTAAATGATTTTTAGTTTAGAAAAGATGACAAGGGGGTTCAAAAAATGACAAAAAGGGGCCAAAAAGTCTATAAATAGAAACTGGCAGCTCATTATCACCATTGTTGATTTGGGAAATTGACTCTGGAGACAAAAACACCCCTTTTATAAAAGTGTTGATTCCGAGAGGTTCAATGGGCGAAACGAATTTCCGATTGGACCAAGTAAGTACAAATTCACTCCTCTTGCATTTCAATTTTTAATTTATGTATTTTATTTCATTTTTTGGGGGGGAGTCGACCTCTTCAAAGGGTCGGCCCTAGGCACAAGAGGGTTGTCTTGGAATAGCACATGTATTCACACATGCAGAATAATTACTGCACGTGTGCATATGCGACTGTCACCACTACAACCTGCGTATGCCCTCAATTTTGTGAAAAAATTAAAAAGCGAGGTCTAATTCCTCTCCTGAACTGGCACTTGCAGGATGTATGTTCATTGGAGGGAAAGAGAGCATGAAGACATTGAAATTTTGGTCGATGAGGAACCTGGTGTGACTGTTGCATTGACTCAATGTGAGCTATTGAAATTCTACCAATGGCCATTCATGCGGGCACAACTGAGGCTACTGAACGTCTTGAGAGATTATTGGCATCAGGATGCAGAGGCCTTCATGCTTGATGGTCAGTCATTGACTTCGATGAAAGAGGACATATACTTCTTGATTGGCCTCTTGAGGAGAGGGGAACCAGTCAACTTCTGCACATTTCCTTCAGGGCCTCATAACATAACAGAGCTAATTGGGCTTCATTGTGAGGCAGGGACTGACAAAGTGGGCACACAGGTGTCGATCAACAAGGTATCTAACCTATCATTGAAAGTGATAGTACTACTGATTGGGCAGATCACTGGATCTACTGCACTTCACCAAGCATCCCAGGTGCACATGCATTGTGCGGTGCAGTGCTTGAATGCACACGTGTTTGATTGGAGCACAACATTAGTTGACTACATGAAAAGGAAGTTGATTGAGTGCTGCATAGAAAATTTGGGTTTGGGACCATACTTTGTTCATTCTTCTTAGAGAGGGTGCCCAATATTATCCCTCAAGAGATAGTATGAGGGCACACAACCACATTCCCAACCATATGTATATGGGCGACACTGTTGCCACGACAGGGTGGTGGAAGGACCATGGAGGCCTTCGATGACAAGTTCTTCGACTGGTGATCTCGCTAGATTCCAGTGATATAAGACTACCCATATGATGGTATTGACTTTTCCAGAGACCCAGATATGGTTGTTCCTCCCGAAGCAGTGCGAGGAGATTTGGTTAAGTTTTTAATTTTCATAGTTTTTAATTTTTATTTGCTTATATATATATATATATATATCATTTTTTTTTGTGTGTAGTAGAGTATCTAACAATGATTTGTTTGTTATGTGCTGACATGGGACCAGTGCGTCTGACTGATTTTGCGAGGACTAGACGATGTACTCATCCAGAGGCAGGAGCAGCCAGAGGCGCCAGATTGGTAGGAGCAGTAGGGGTGCCTCAACCTGGGGAGGCCGAGAGAGTTTTGAGGCGGGTAGAGTGGAACCTTCTCTTACTTGTGTTGTGCCTATGGAAGAGATTGAGGATCTGCCACCCTTTATGCAGCCTCACATAGTTGGGGTGCCATGGACTTGGGTCCAACTTTTTCAGCATTTGGAAAATTTCGTTGTACACTATGGCCGAGCCAACAGGCCCCACCCTTAGCTAGGCTAGATTGTTTATGTGTCCTGAGCACTTTTGTACATTTTTTAGGGCATAAGACCAGTGACTCCTACTATGTATATTTTTTAGGCATTCACACCCACACTATNATGTGCTGACATGGGACCAGTGCGTCTAACTGATTTTGCGAGGACTAGACGATGTACTCATCCAGAGGCAGGAGCAGCCAGAGGCGCCAGACTGGTAGGAGCAGCAGGGGTGCCTCAACCTGGGGAGGCCGAGAGAGTTTTGAGGCGGGTAGAGTGGAACCTTCTCTTACTTGTGTTGTGCCTATGGAAGAGATTGAGGATCTGCCACCCTTTATGCAGCCTCACATAGTTGGGGTGCCATGGACTTGGGTCCAACTTTTTCAGCATTTGGAAAATTTCGTTGTACGCTATGGCTGAGCCAACAGGCCCCACCCTTAGCTAGGCTAGATTGTTTATGTGTCCTGAGCACTTTTGTACATTTTTTAGGGCATAAGCCCAGTGACTCCTACTATGTATATTTTTGAGGCATTCACACCCACANATTTTCCATTTCAGTTAATTATTTCAAGTAATTATGAGATAATAGATTAATATTTATTGTCCAATATATTTAAGGGAAAAGTAAATTAGACACATGTTTCTTGTTGAGTTTTCAACATACAACTGACTCCTTCTTACATCACCTAGATACTTATTTATACATTACAAAAGGGGCCTAAACATGGGTAAACCCATGGGACGACATCCCATACCCGTTACATAAACCCTAATCCCCAAAAATCCCGCAAAAGGGGGCAAGATCTCGTGATCTCTGCTTTGTCTGGGTGTTCTATATTCGACCATCCTGTCGGACCAAGGCTCTTGTTGGCATAGGGGCAGACCCGGGGTTCAACACTACAACAACACACCAACAAAACCCTAACTACCAGCCCTTTCGGCAACACCTGCGAAGTAGATGAAGTCTCGCCCGAGGTAGAGGCAGGGGTGGTTGAAGGAATCCAGTGTCTGCAACCTTAGCTGGGACACATATCTGTGATTCTAATCACTTAAAATAGCACTCATCAGTTATATTGATCAATATTCAGTCTTAGTTATAGCGGAGTAAACCCTAATTATAGCACAACACAGTTTTCAACTAGATCTAGAATCTAATGGCTGATGTGAGTGGGAAATCTAGCTTATGGACTTAGCATTTAAGGTCTCTGATCATGCATGCAGAAAATGACCATTTAAAGGCCTCTACATTTTCCTATTCTCTCAACACAAAACCCCACATTCATGCAATACAAAGGTGGAAACAAGATTAGGTAACTCTACCTTAAATCCTTCGTTTCATGTCGATCCCTTCGCTTTCACTCACTCCTTGAATGCAAGCCTCCTCCCAAAGATGACCTGCATTCACACATGGAAAAACAGAGAGTTGCAAACATGCATTTCATATACTAATTGTTGGGTTAGATGTGATAATATCATAAAATAAATACACAATTTGAACACACGATATGGTGGGACGAAAAAAGTATTCCTTTTTGTATTAATCTTCACAAGAGTAAACTTACAATATGTGGCCAGCACTGCTCCTCGAACCTGTTCCTGGGCTCCTATTCACAACGCACTAACTACTCAGTCTCACAATACAATTGCAGGAAATTGAGGAAAAGGGGGGATAAATTTGGGCAGAGTTTCTATGCTCTTTTTCTTCTTTAAATGTGACCCCTACCCCTTCTTTTATAGGTAGTTATATGGTTGAATGGCTGGCCATAGGAAGTCAAATGGTTTTAGCAATTTCCCGAAAATCTGTTTCCCATATGCAACTTTCCATTTTTCATGCTTTTGTCAGTATACGTGGGCTGTAGAAGGCCTGCATGCATATTGATGTGTGAATACGTAGGTTGTAGAAGGCCAGGGCATGTGTGGCTTAAAAAAGAGGAATTTTTAGAAGATCTTGGCTCAAGAAATTGGAAAATAGTAGGGCCTGAGGCCAGGTATGCAGGCTGGGTGCAAATTATGCTTACAACAGATGCCCCCTAAAGTGTGAGGTCAGAAGAGCATCTAATGGCTGAAATACTTTACCAATATTTATCAACGTGCCAAGTGAGTGAGCCCAGGGACCAGTATTCAGGAGCTACCTTCTGCAAAATAACATTTTGTCTCTCCAAGGCGGGCATACCCATCCTCAGGATAAAAAAACTAAAATCATGGTTTCCAATCAAATACACTACAGATCCATTTCATATAACTATATAAAGTGTATCCGAGAGAAATACACAATGGATCTATATCTCAAAATCAAAAGATATACATGTATAGTATCCAACTTCAATAAGTTTAAGTGTCATCTGATGGCTGGAGATGATGCTTTCAAAGCTCGAGCAACAACTTCAAGATCTTCAAAACTCAGGTAAGTGTGTAATATGAGTGTACGACTTCACTACCCAGAGGTCTTCAACAACTCATTGTGAATAGACAAGAGGATCCTGGTGATCAGACAAAGAACTTCATTGATTTTGAACAAGGATTTTGATTGATATTTTAGGATGGTTGGGCATGAGGACAAGAGACAAACTGTAGAAAGGTTGACACGATCTTGGTAAAAAATTCCCTTGGATAGTAGCACGACAAATGATGAGACTTAGGCAGCATGATATTGACATAATGCAAGAGGCAACAACAACTCTCCATATGTTTGGAAGAATAACCAAACGAAGGAGGACACAACTCTATGAGAATAGATTCCTAAGGTCATACTATATCCCAGATCTTTGACAAAGAAATGGAAATATGTGCTTTGTCCAAGGGCAACTCATTATGCTGCCAACAAAAAAAAAGAAAATACTTTTCCCTTCCTCTTTTTGGCATATATATATATATATATATATATTGTCTTTTTCAATAATTTTGAAATCTTTGAAAAAGAATAAAAGAATGTTATGTTACAAAGGAGGAACAAGTGTCACTAACATACTAGTTCTAGGTGCAAGGAACACACTGATGCTCAGAGCAAGGGGACATATGTAGAAAGGGGACACTCGGAAAAAACCTCCATGTGTCAAGGTGTCAAGTCGCAGGGGAAAAGTGCTACAAGGGTTGAGTATAAGGCATGCTTTATATGGTTCAATTGAGAGCAACATGGAGCCGACTTTAGACCAAAGACGTAGGAATGCAAGTGCAATTAATAGGACACAATGATAACGTCCTTCGATGTATTTTTAACGAGCCCAGAGAAGGCAAGCTCGATGGTTTTTCATGTTTAGAGAGTCTGAAAAAGCATAAAATAAGACTCCACTGGGGTACCTTTTTCGAAAATAGTCTAGTCGGTTTGAAAAAGGAGGTAAATTAGCACCGAAAATACGACTATTCAAAATCATTTTAATGAGTGTGGCAAAGACTAGATCACTTGGAAATATTTTCATTTTTAGGGAGTCTGAAAAGAGCTTAAGTATGGACTTTGTAAAGGTTGTTCTTCTTGGCCATTTTAACGAGTGTGAAGAAACAAGGTCACTCGACGATCTTTTCAATTTTAGGGAGTCTGAAAAGAGCTTAACTATGGACTCCGTGGGGGTGCCTTTTTTGTAAATTTAGTCCCTCAGGCCCGAAAAAAGGGGTAAAATTATACCTAAGGATACTCTTCTAGATAAATGAAGTTCCTAGAGTATACCTTTGCTCGTATAGTTGACCATCCAAACCGAAAAAGGGGTAAACTACCATTGGACAGACGTGCCTTCAAATTTCAGTTTAATGAGCGTGAAAGACAACAAGATCGGTCTACAATCTTTTCATGTTTTAAAGGGTCTGAAAAGGGATTAAAAGAAGACCCGTTTAGAATTTTGGGAGTCCTGAGGGTGAGGTCAAGAGTGATAAAGAATCATTCATATGAGACTCAAAATCATAATCATGACAAGACTAACAGGGACTCCTGAGCCTATAGTCATTACCAACAACATGAATGCCAAAAATGCAGGCAGGATCTAGCTAGAGCATCCATGAAGGGGAAGGCTCTACCATGAAATTACGACACTTCTAAAGTAGCAAAGATGGTTCCATGTCACAACTCAGTGGGTTTGATCCTATGGCAAAGTGATAAAGACAAGGAGAAATAAAAAGTGGAGGTGGAATCCTAACTTAAATGCTCAAGTTGAAAAAATGATATTTTTACCAAAGGACCTTAAAAATTGACCCAAATCTCCCAAAATCTTCTCGATACTCGAAGTGACCTCTATCATAACCTTCCCAAAGAAACTCCTAAACCATACTAAATGATTTTCAGTTTAGAAAAAATGACAAGGGGGTCCAAAAACAATGACAAAAAGGGGCCAAAAAGTCTATAAATGGAAGCTGGCAGCTCATTATCACCATTGTTGATTTGGGAAATTGAATCTGGAGCCAAAAACACCCCTTTGATAAAAGTGTTGATTTTTGGATCTTCAGTGGATGAAACGAACTTTCGATTGGACAAAGTAAGTACAAATTCACTCCTCTTGCATTTCAATTTTTATTTTATGCATTTTATTTCATTTTTTGCGGGGGCATTGACCTTTAAAAGGGTCAACCCTAGGCATACGCGGGATTTCTTGGGACAGTATGTGTATGCACGCATGCATAATAATGGTTTTCATGTGTTCATACACGAGTGTCACCACTACAACCCACATATGCCCCCAATTTTGTGAAAAAATTAAAAAGCAAGATTTAATTCCCCTCCTGAACTGGCACTTGCAGGATGTATGTTCACTAGAGGGAAAGAGAGCATGAAGACATTGAAATTTTGGTCAGTGAGGACCTTGGTGTGCCAACTTCATTGACTCAATGTGGGCTATTGAAATTCTACCAGTGTCCATTCATGCGGGCACAACTGAGGCTACTGAACGCCTTGATAGATTATTGGCACCCGGATGCAGATGCCTTCATGCTTGAAGGTCAGTCGTTGACTCTGACTATAGAGGACATATACTTTTTGACTAGCCTCTCGAGGAGAGGGGAACCAGTCAAATTTCACACATTTACTTCAGGGCCTCATAACATAGTAGAGCTGATTGGGCTCCATTGTAACGCAGGGACTAACAAAGTGTGCACATAGGTGCCGATCAACAAGATATCTAACCTAGCACTGAAAGTGATAGTACTTTTGATTGGCTGGATCACTACATCTGATGCACTTCACCAAGCGTCCCAGATGCATATGCATTGTGTGGTGCAATGTTTGAATGCACACATGTTTGATTGGAGCATGAAATTACTTGAATGCATGAAAAGGCCGTTGACTGAGTGTCGCATGTGGAGACACAGAAAATTCGGGTTTGGGACCATACTTTGTGCATTCTTCTTTGAGAGGGTGCCCAATATTATTCCTTGAGAGATAATATGAGGGCACATAACCACATTCCCAGCCATATGTATATGGGCGACATTGTTTCCGCGATAGGGTGGTGGAAGGACCATGGAGGCCTTCGATGAAAAGTTCTTCGACTGGTGATCTCACAAGATTCCAGTGATAGAAGACTATCCATATGCTAGCATTGACATTTCCAGAGACCCGGATATGGTTGTTCCTCCTGGAGCAGTGCAAGGAGATTTGGGTAAGTTTTTAATTTGCATAGTTTTTTATTTTTATATTCTTTTATATATATCATTTTTTTTTGTGTGTACTAGAGTATCTGACAATGATTTGTTTGTTATGTGAAAACATGGGACCAGTGCGTTCAACTGATTTTGCGAGGACCAGACGATTTCCTCATCCAGAGGTGGGAGCATTCGGAGCTGCCAGACCGTCAGGAGAAGCAGGGGGGCCTCAACCTGGGGAGGTCGAGAGAGTTTTGAGGCGGGTAGAGTAGAACCTTACCACTCTTACTCATGTTGTGCCTATGGCAGAGATTGAGGATCTTCCACCTTCTATGCAGCCTCACGTAGTTGGGGTGCCACAGAATTGGCTCCAACATTTTTGAAATTTGGCAAACTTCATTGTAAACTACAGCCGGGCCAGCAACCCCCCCCCTTAGCTAGGTTGGATTGTTTATGTGTCATGAGCACTTTTGTACAGTTTTGAGGGCATAAGCCCCATGACTCCTAATGTGAATATTTTTGAGGTGTTCGTGTCCACACTGTACTCTAGTTCATTTTTCGACATATATATATGGCTCTTTTTTGTCTTTTTATGCTTTATGGATTATGTTACAAATGTATTTACATGTGTGTGTGTGTGTGTTTTATCTTTACATGTGTGAAAAATGCCAATCTAATATATGATTAGCTAGAGTATCAATAATGTGATTTAATCTCCTAGGAACATGAATGTAAGTAATGTAATCAGAACTTCATTCTAAGAGACGTACCCTAAGGAACCATCGGTGTAAGGTAGGTTCGTAAACGCAGTAAACACCATTTAATTGAGACACAACCAATTGAGCATCTAAGTAGACCTAGAGGCAAGAGATACCATGCGACAAAGCATCACGAAGCAACTCTATGACTGTGCTATATTCGACAATGTTATTTGTAGCATTACCTAAACAGATACCTCCTGAGGATAGCAATTGGCTTTGAGGTGTAAAAATCACCCAAGCTATGGAAGCAAGCCTCCGAGTGTGTCAACTAGCACTATCCGCAAACCCAACGAAAACCTCTAATTCACTTAACATATGCCACAGTGAAAAGAATGTCATAAAAAATGACACTTGCATAAACATAAAAGACAAAAAGTAAGCAAAACAAATGTACAGAGACTATACATATGTTACAAGAAGTCACTGAAGGAGACCCACCTACGAGTAATACTTCTTGAGGTAGATCCCATTTCTAGGCTCAGCCAAAGCATTTCCCTCAAAGTCAACCAGACGATAAGCACCTTTTTTAAGAACCTCTTTAATAATGAACGGTTCGAACCACATGGGTTTGAACTTGCCTGCTCCTAGGGGATCCTTATCTTGGTCATAGACTAGGACAAGGTCGACTTCAAAGAAAATCTGAGGGCGAATGGACCGATCATACTGACACTTAAGTTTTTTTTTGTGAGCCTCATTGGCCAAGGCTGCATCTCGACGCTACTCATCAATATGTTTGAGATGTAATAACCGCTCTTCAAGTGGTGAAGTGTCTGGAAATAACTGTATTGCCAATTTTAAAGAGGGGATCTGACATTCTATGGGTAAAACTGCTTCCAGCTCGTAAACGAGTTGAAAAGGTGAGAAACCAGTTGCAGTCTTAACAGACGTTTGGTAGGTCCATAATGCAGAGTACAACATCAAATGCCAATTTGATTTGGTCGAATTGATCATTCGATGTAAAATAGTCTCAAGGGACTTATTCACAGCTTCCTCCTGACCATTTGCTTGAGGGTATTAAGGTGATGAATGTTCTTTCCTCAACCTAAGATTTGATGTTAACTCATTCATCATTTTATTCTGGAAGTGACTACCATGGTCAGTGACAATCTCTTTTGGGATGCCGAACCTTGCTATAATCTAGTTGAACAAAATGAGAGTTGTTGTCTCTCCATCATCCTTGAATGTTGGCATAGCTTCAACCCACTTCATAAAGTATTCTACTGCTACAATGATATAATGGTGCCCCCTTTCTGAAGGGGGGTTGCATGTAGTGTAATCAATCCCCCACTTGGTGAAAGGACCAATGGCAATGACGAGAAACATAGGAGCAGGGTGTGCCCTCATCTTCCGAGAGAAGATTTGACATGGGTGGAACTTCTTGACCGATTCAACACAATATTTGATTAATGTCAGCCATAATTAATTGGCCCGTAAGATATTTTGGTTTGTTTCCAAACCAAACATATGGCCACCACATGATCCGGTGTGGCAATCGTTAAGGACGATTTCTTCTTCTTCATGAGTGAGACATTGATGAAAGATGGAATCTATGCCTCGACGATATAATGTGTCTTTGAGTATAAGATAGTTCTTGGCCTGATGGTGTATACAACGATGCTCATCACGAGAAGCAGAGGCAAGGCACTTCAAAGTCTGGAGATAGACAAGTATATCTCCGTACCAGGGGTCCAAAGACGCGATCAAAAACATTTCTCCTTTAATAGGCGACTCTTCAGGCATAACATCAACTGACTCGACCGAAAGTTCCGATATGAGTTCCACAAAGACCAATGAATTTTTGGATTTCATCGAAACAAAATCTAAGTCAAATTTTTGGAGAACAACTATCCATCTATTGATCTTTCCACCAATTACTCGTCGTGTCAACATGTATTGAAATGGATTCACAACGGCAATGACGGTGGTCTTGCAAAACAAAATATAATGACGGAACCATTGGACACCATGAATTGCTGCCAACACAAGTTTTTCAATGTGGGAATAATTAAGTTTCGGTCCAACCAAGCCTCGGCTCAGATACAAGATCACGTACTCGAAAAGAACATCATCCTCCTGAACCAAGACCATACCGATGGTCAATTATGCAGCAACCAAGTACAATAATAAGTATTTATTATAATTGGGTGGCCAAAGCAAAGGGGCAGACGTGAGGGCATGTTTCAAAGCATCAAACAAGCATTGAGTAGCTTCGTCTCAATGAAAAGGGACATCCTTCTTGAGTAAACACATAAAGCCCTTTGTGATCTCGGCATAGTTTGCAATGAAACGCCGTAAGAAGTTCTCTTTTCCTTGCAAACTCTGAAGATGAAGGATCGTGCATGGGGGAAGCAACTGAACTATTGCCTAAACCTTGAGAGGATCGACCATGATCCCCATTGTTGAAACTATGAAACCTAGCAGACGACCTGACGTAACGCAAAAACTGCACTTGCTTGGATTCAAGAGAATACGGTAATAGAAACATCGCTCAAAGATGAGTCTGAGGTGCGTAGGATGATCAACTCTCTTACGAGATTATGATGCTAAGTCATCAAGGTAAGCCTCAACTATATGTTTGAGATCGTGGAAAGTGAAAGACATGGTCTGCTGAAAGATAGCTCCAACATTTTTCAAACCAAAAGGCATTTTCCGATAAGTGAATGTACCCCACAGACAAATGAAAGCGGTTTTGTGTTGGTCTTCGGGTTTGATCCGTATCGGATTATAGCCCGAAAAAACATCCATGAAAGAAAAGGCCTCGCATCCTGTGCATTCATCAACTATCTGGTCAATAAATGGTGTGGGGAAATTATCCTTTGGACAAGCCTTATTCAAATCACCGAAGTCCATACAAATGCAAATTGTACCCTATTTCTTATCAACTTGAATGGGGTTTGACACCCATTGAGTCAAGTGAATGGGGTAGATAAAACCTACCTTAAGTAGTTTCTCTACTTCATCTTTGATAGTTGTTGCTTTCCTAGGACTGACTGGATGAAGCTTCTGTCGGATTGGCTTAGCATTATGATAAGTCATGATTTCATGTTCGAAAATTCTTGGATCGATGTCTGGAATTTCCTCATAAGACCATGCAAAAACGTCACAGAATTATTTAAATCTCTTCAGGGGAGAAATCAGCTCCAACGCGGACATTCTCCGTAATGCCAGGGGTTCTAGAGATATCAATAGGTATCGTTTCAGTGATGGCTTCCATATTACCCTTGGCACAAATTGCGTGCGTAGCCAAGGGATTGATAGGACAATACCTATCTCCAGTCATATTCAAAGTGAATTCTCCTGCTTCAATTCTTCTTAACTCTGGGAGGAAGTAAGATCTATGATGGAGATCATCCCAGGGTTTGTCTAGACTGGTCATTTCCTCTATGATTGCTTCATCGAAGGGCATGACTAATTCTAAAGAATCCATATTGACAAAGGAACCTCGAACCCAAGTAGGCTCTAAAATCAGATCTAACTCTTGCATGGGAGTCAGATCAGGGTTGGCGGAAGTTTGTTGGACTATAGAGTATGCAACTTTTTCCATAGACAAGGACATGGCCATGCCATGGTGCCCTGTCCCTTCCATCGTACTTGATGGGGAAGGAAGAGTCCATGGATTGTGAAAGTAATTCGTACGAAACGACTAGACTTGAAAAATCTCAACCTTAGGCTGATTTGACATGAACTTAATATCATCGGGAGGGGGTGGGTAATCGAAAGTACCCATCAAAGGTGGGCACAAATCAACCCCTATGTTGACGATGTCAGGTTGAGGGTTATCGATCATCGGGACCATGGATGCCCCCGATGAAGGGTCAGGATGGGAAAAATACAATTGATCAATGGCCACTATCCAGTCCTCGTGTGGAAACAACAAGACCCAAAAAACAGTAGCAACCAATGCTTGCATAGCATAAGTCCAACTCTTTCCTAACAAAATATTATGGTCAAGCTGAGCATCGACTACTTCAACTTCGACGCATACGGTTTTCCCCCCTAACTGCACAGGGAAAGAGGGAATGATGCCATGTGGTCGGAAAGAACGACCATCGAAAGTGGTAAGAAGAGTTGGTGATGGAGAAAAAATAGGCTGGCCTATGCCCTTCCAACACGCCAAAGACATTACGCATGTCAAGGCACCCTCATCAACCACTGTGCAAAAAATGTTCCATGTAAACATTTTCATGGTATAAGCCACTACTATCTGAAACATAACCTAGTAAGGGAAATGAGGTTTTAAGTCAGTTGTATCAAGCATGATCGTGCCCAGATTACAATTCTCAGCAGATCCTAAAGCGACTAACAGATCCTTTCTCTAGGAAGGGAAACCCTGGAGGACTTTCGAAGCAGACATCGCACAAGGGGTTTGTGACAAATCCTCCACCATAGAGTAGTTCTAGGTGGCCCTTTCATACAGGTTGTGAAATTTTTTCATGAACACACCTTTTGGGATGCGTGTCGTTGTTTCGCCAAACGTCTTCTCAATCTGGAGAGGAATAGGGGGGATCTCATATTCTTTACTCTTCTCAGAGGAGCTAGGAATTCTGTAATCATGCGCTCTGGTTGATATGTATGCATCACCTTTCATCATATACACATTCGCGAATGAAGGATTACTCAAAGACGGAGGAGGTCCTTGACTTCCCCCTTCCATGCTCACTGAGGCTTGAGTTAAATTTTTCCCATGTTGGAATGGGTTCGTTAACACAACAGGTTGTTGTTGTGCCAATAAATTTTGGGCCTTCGTGAGCCAAGAGAACTGATAAGTTGGGTGGTCTTTCGTGCACAAATTACATGGATACTTTGACTTCTTCTTTTCAGTGTTTCCCCCGCAAGCATTATTGGTATGTTTCTTATCCCCCTTACCCTTATTTCATTGTTTCTTCTTCCTGTCAGGCTACTGGTTGGCCTTCGGGTTTGTCGATTATACGTTGTGTACATCTGACATTTGGGTAGGGGGAGCAGCCGGACCTGTGGTCTAGTTGGCTTTTGTCTGTTGTATCGACAATTGTTGCAATTGTTTTGATAGTGGATCAGAGGACTTAGATTTTGTTGAACCGACAATACCATCGGCATGTGGTCCAGCTCTTTGTCTGGTTTTGTCAAGAATTGACCTAGGTGCATCTGGCAAGATTTCATAAAGTAGGCCAGATTGCAAGTAAATCAACCCAAGTTGTTGAGCTCTCATTATCACATCTTCTTCAGAAAAGACTCCTGATGTCTCTACATCTTTGGATAACTGGGGTACTAAAGACTTACGAAACCACTCAAGAAACAATGTTGGTGGGACTGGTACTTTTATCAAACTCTTCTGACGTCCCCATTCTAAGATGTGATCGGAGATATGGACCACCTTTTTCTGCTCAAAGTTGGCTAGCAATTCGGTGCCGGCATCGTATCTCACAGGTAATTGGAAATGGTTTAAGAAAGCCATTGCCAATTCACCGAAGGAGGAGTATCGTGAGTGGTTGAGTTCAATGTACCATTTCGCAGCACTCCCTATGAGAGTGCGTTGAAACAAAAACAACTGGACGAAGTCATATTTCAATGAGTTAGATGAGAACCAAAGATGAAAATTAGTCACATGATCGCCTTGATCTTCATTAGGTTTGGCTTCAAACTTTGGAATGTCCAAAGGAAACTTGGTCGGCATAGGAGGCCAACGCGGAACGTGACAGATGGGGTCATTCAACAACCTCATCAAGTCAAGCAAGTGCAAAGTTGACAGGAATGATAGTTTGGGCTATTGATTATGACCATGGAAAAAGGGACCTGGATTCTGGTAAAACATTTGTCCAGGACCAGCATACGGATTCTGTGCTTGTTGAGGCATCATCAGATGACTTTTGTAGAAGGACAAAGGAGGTTGGGCTTGCATTGCGTCCCAAGGATTTTGAGAGGGGATGCCCTCTTCTGACCCGATGGGCATAGGTGATGAACCTTGTCCGGGGTTCCAATGATTTTGGAAGGGGTTGCCCCCTATCGGCATACATGACGAGGAAGCTGATCCTTGCCAAGGATTCCAAGGTCCTTGGGGGGAAGGGATTCCTAGGTTTGCCCCCTGTGTAGGAATAATACCCTGCATAGGATTCAGTTGTCCATAACCAAGGTTACCCCCAGTGGGGAAAGCAGCGGACAAGAAAGCATTGTTAGCAAATGCACTAAACAAAGAGAACGGTATCGAACCTATCGGCTGACTATTAGAAAGTAGTCCTTGACTACTCACTCCATACGAACCATAGTTCGTTCTTGGCCTGACGGATTGCTGGTGAGCACCGCTGAGTGAAGGGAATGAAGGAGGTATGTGACCCCCTCCATAAGGGAAATCATTATAAGGATCTGGAATCCCCCCCGTGGATCCTTACAGAGGAGTGTTTGACCTCCCTGCCCCTAGACTTAGAGTTGGTTGAGTGGAGTGAAAAAGGAAAGCATTTGGATTGAAGCTAGGCATTTCGTATGTGAACGAAGGGCCTGTTGCACTCTGAGACAACGGAGCAGTGATCGCCGCCAAATATGGGAGTGAACCATTGCCCACAGTAGAGGCAGTTGAGACCGTAGTGGCCCGTACTGGCGATGGTTGGTTAGCAGGTGGAACACCCCTAGTTGTGACAGTCATAGAGGGAATATGAGAATTCCCTGAAGAAGTTGTGGGATTTGGTTCCATCTCTTCTTGGGATACTTCCAAATGCTCATAAGGATAGACCTGTATGACAACGAGCGTCGAAAGATCTGTAATCGGAGGGTTGTTAGGACCAAGATCTTGTGCTCCAAGGTTAGTAATGATTGGTTTCTTCGGGATGAGATGTTCTTCTCTCGAAGGTGGGTTAGACACAGTTACCAGTGTCCCAGTTTCTTTAAATGACCCTTGTTGGTCTACCTTCTGCCTTAGCGATGGTGGGGGTGGCTCCAGATCGACTTGTGGTAGGCCAAGAAGCCTTCGCGACCGGTGGAGCTCCTGATCCTCCACTGTGTGAGAAGATCAGAGACACACTAAGGCCTTTCTAACTGATTGAGAAACCAACACACTCTATCAAAAAATTCCTATGAGATAAAACAGGCAGTCACTAGCTAGTTGGAAGAACAGTTACAACAACCAACACTAGAGCAACTTACCGGTGCAAGTGAAACTCGTATAAGGAAGCACCCTCCGGGTATACTCTGCAAAGTGTGGCTTGATGTCTGTCCTAGGTATCGTGGTATACCCCCATAGTCACCTATGTAAGTCACTAGAATGATAGGCAACTAGGTTGCCAACTCATGAACAGTTACCAGGCGGGTACAGTCGATAGTCGGGTGGACTGCAATGAGTAGGGTATCAAGCTCGAAACATGTCCAGGGTATCGAGAGAAAGTGTTCTGGAAGAAAACTGAGGACCTCGAATGGATTCGAGACCCACAAAGCTCCATGGCATGTGCTAACGACGGAATCATAGGACAAGCCCTCTATATGTGTTCCCCACTACGCTTGGTCCGGTTTTGGACGGGTTATCTTTGCTACCTTTCCGCACACGACCTTGTGTTTATCCCCTGTGTTAGAGGGGAATCCCATACAACTTTCACGGTAACTGGACTTTGAAAACTCCCTAGCTCAAACTCTTATGTTTGTGTTTGGTAGCCTTGAAGAGATTCCTCTCCAACCTAAATCAAGGCTCTAGTCCTAGACTTGTTGGTGTACCCTACAAAACATAAAGTCTATAAGATTTTATTTAAACGTTTATTTTAGTAGTTGTTTTTTAATTCATAGGAGATGATAATGAAACCAGTGATGTTTTATAGCAACAAAAAGAAGAACATGCAAAGTGCTTAAAACAAAACTACTTCTTCAAAAAGAATTTACTTTAACCAACGTTTCAAAATTTCCTTCTAAGATCTTTTGACATAAAACTAAAAAAAGGCTTTCACTCGACTACGAGCTACTTCTTGTACTAAGTCAATCACCCAATAAATTATGAAAATGAACTTTTTCTTGATAATCTGTGCAAACACTTGACTACTTAACCAACAAAGAAAATATCTACTTTTTTTTATTGTGCCTCAAAAAACAAGAAAAACTAAAGTTGGAAGCTTTCTCCTTTTCTAAAGCAAAAACGGTAAAAAATCCAAGACAAGACAAGGCCAAGAAAATTTTCTGGGCAACCACTGACCATTTGGAGATACTGACAACCAAGAAGGCAGATCAGACTGACTCACTATCTCATTAGAAAACCTAAGAAATAAACAAAAGAAGACTTTGAATGAAAAATCAAGCCATAATAGAGTCCAAACCTAGGCTAAGCCGCTATGACAGAGACCACATTCAGACAAGAAATACCCTGGGATGTAAAAACTTGATAGGGAGGAGGATGACTGCCTCCAAAAAATTTTCTAGACAGGTACACGACTGTCTCTTCAACAGATAGCGTGTATACGCGGGCTTTAGAAGGNAATTATTTAAATAAATCTATGTAGATTTGATTCTCTTCAGGGGAGAAATCAGCTTTGATGAGGACATTCTCCGTGATGCTAGGGGTTATGGAGATATCAATAGGTATCTTTTCAGCGACGGATGCCATATTACCCTCGGCATAAACTACATGCATAGCCAAGAGATTGATAGGACAAGACCTATCTCCAGTCATAGTCAAAGTGAATTCTCCTGCTTCAATTCTTCTTAACTCTGGGAGGAAGTAAGATCTATAATGGAGATCATCCCAGGGTTTGTCTGGACTGGTCATTGCCTCTATGATTCCTTCGTCGGAGGGCAGGGCTAAGTCTAAAGAATCGGTATTGGCAAGGGAACCTCGAGCCCAAGTAGGCTCTGGAATCAGATCTAACTCTTGCGCGAGAGTTGGATCGGGGTTGGCGGAAGCTTGTTGGACTATAGAGTATGCAACTTCTACTGCGAACAAGGGCATGGCCATGCCATGGTTTCCTGTCCCTTCCATTTTTTTTGATCGGGAAGGAAGAGTCCATGGATCATGAAAGTAAGTCATACGATACAATGAGACTTGAAAAATATCAACCTTAGGCTGGTTTGATACGAACTTAACATCGTCAGGAGGGGGCAGGTAATTGAAAGTACCCATTAAAGGTGGGCACAAACCCACCCCTATGTTGACGATGTCGAGTTGAGGGTTGTCGATCATCGGGACCATGGATGCCCCTGATTAAGGGTCAGGATGGGAGAAAGACAACTGATCAATGGTCACTATCCGGTCCTCATGTGGAAACAACAAGACTCGAAAAATAGTAGCAACCACTGCTTGCATAGCATAAGTCCAACTCCTTCCTAACAGAATATTATAATCGAGCCGAGCATCGACTACTTCAACTTTGACGCACACAGTTTTCCCCCCTAACTACATGGGGAAAGAGGGAATGATGCCATGTGGTCGGAAAGAATGATCGTAGAAAGTGGTAAGAAGATTTGGTGACAGAGAAAAAATGGGTTGTCCTATGGCCTTCAAACATGCCAAAGACATTACCCATGTCGAGGTGCCTTCATCAACCACTGTGCAGAAAATGTTTCGTGTAAAATTTTTCATGGTATAACCCCCTACTATCTGAAACGCAATGTGGTAAGGGAGACGAGGTTTTAAGTCGGTCGTATCAAGAATGATCATGCCTGGATTACAAGTCTCAGCGGATCCTAAAGAGACTAACAAATCCTTTCTATGGGAAGGGAAACTCTGGAGGACTTCCAAAGAAGACATCGTACAAGGGGTTTGTGACAAATCCTCCACCACAGAGTAGTTATGGGAAACCCTTGCATTCGGGTTGTGAGAAGCTTTCTTGAGTGTACCTTTTGGGATGCATGTCATTGTTTCTCCCAACATCTTCTCAATTTGGAGAGGAAGAGGGGGAATATCAGCTTCTTTACTCTTCTCAGAGGAGCTAGGCATTCTGTAATCATGCACTATGGTTGATATGTATGCATCACCTTTCATCATGTACAAATTTGTGGATGAAGGATTGCTCCGAGACAGAGGAGGTCATTGACTGCCCCCTTCCGCACTCACCGAGGCTTGAGTTAATTTTTTCCCATGTTGGAATGGGTTCGTTAACACAACAAGTTGTTGTTGTGCTAATAACTTTTGGGCCTCTGCGAGCCGAGGGAATTGATAAGTTGGGTGGTCTTTTGTGCATAGATTACAAAAATACTTCGTATTTTTATTTTTAGTGTTTCCCCGACCAACATCATTGGTAGGTTTCTTATCACCCTTACCCTTCTTTCATTGTTTTGTCTTCCCATCGGGCTGCTAGTTGGCCTTCTGGTTTTTCGATTGTATGTTGTGTACATCCGACGTTTGGGTAGGGGGAGTAGTCAAACCTATGGTCTGGTTGGCCACTGTCTGTTGTATTGAAAATTGTTGCAATTGTTTTGATAGTGGATCAGTGGTCTTAGATTGTGTTGAACCAACAATACCATTGGCATGTGGTCCATCTCTCTGTCTAGTTTTGTTAAGAATTGACCTAGGTGCATCTGGAAAGATTTCATAAAGTAGGCCAAATTGTGAGTAAATCAGCTCAAGCTGTTGAGCTCTCATTATCATGTCTTCTTTAGAAAAGACTCCCAACATTGCTACATCTTTTTATAAATGGGGTACCAAAGACTTAAGGAGCCACTACAGCAAAAATTCTAGTGGGACTGGTACTTTTATCAAACTCTTCCAGTGTCTCCATTCTCATATGTGATCGCAGATATGGACCGCCTTGGTCTGCTCAAAGTTGGCCAGCAATTCGGTGCCAGCATCGTGTCTCACAGGTAATTGGAAATGGTTTAAGAAAGCTATTGACAATTCACCGAAGCAAGAGTATCTTGAGTGGTCGATCTCAATGTACCATTTCGCAACACTCCCTATGAGAGTGCATTGAAACAAGTGCAACTGGATGGAGTTGTCTTTCAATGAGTTAGATAAGCACCAGAGATGAAAAGTAATCACATGATTGCCTGGATCTTCATTAGGTTTGGCTTCAAACTTTGGAATGTCCAAAGGAAACTTGGTCGGCATAGAAGGCCAATGTGGATCGTGACAGATGGGGTCATTCAACAACCTTGTTAAGTCAGGCAAATGCAAAGTTCCCAGGAACAATAGTTTGGGCTACTGATTATGACCGTGGAAAAAGGGACTTGGATTTTGACTGGCACCAGGCTGCCAGGAAAATTTTGGCTGCTAGCCAGGATTCTAGTAAAAACCTTGTCCAGGACTAGCGTATAGATTCTATGCTTGTTGAGGCATCGTCGACTGACTTCTGTAGAAGGAAAAAGGAGGTTGGGCTTGCATTGCAGTCCAAGGATTTTGAGAGGGGATGCACCCTGCCGACCCAACGAGCATAGTTGTTGAACCTTGTCTGGGGTTCTAATGACTTTAGAAAGGGTTTCCCCTTGTCAGTATCCATGATGAGAAAACTGATCCCTGCTAAGGATTCTAAGGTCCGTGGGGGGAAGGGATTCCTGGGTTTTCTCCCTGTGCAAGAATAGTACCCTACATAGGATTCAGTTGTCCATAACCGGGGTTGCCCTTGGTGGGGAAAGCAGTGGATGAGAAAGCATTGTTAGCAAATGCACTGAACAAAGAGAATGATGTCAAACCTACCATCTAACTATTAGAAGGTAGTCCTTGACTTCTCACTCCATACGAACCATAGTTTGTTCTTGGCCCGACAGATTGCTGGTGAGCACCACCAAGTGTAGGGAACAAAGAAGGTATGTGACCCCCTCTGTAAGGGAAAGAATTATAAGGATATGGAATCCACCCCATGGACCCTTGCAGAGGAGTGTTTAAACCCCCTGCCTCTAGACTTAGAGTCAATTGAGAGGAGTGAAAAAGGACAACATTTGGATCGAATCCAGGCATTTTGTATGTGAATGGAGGGCCTGTCACACTCTGAGACAATGGAGCAGTGATCACCGCCAAATATGGGAGTAGACCATTGCCCGAAGTAGATGAAGTCGAGACCATAATGGCATGGACTGGCGACAGTTGGTTAGGAGGTGGAACACCCCTAGTTGTGATAGTCGTATAGAGAATATGAGAATTACCTGAAGAAGTTGTGGTATTTTGTTCCATCTCTATTTGCGATACTTCCAAACGCTCATAAGGATAGACCTGTACGAAAAAAGGGCACCGAAAGATCCATAATAAGAGGGTTGTTAGGACCAAGAGCTTGCACTCCAAGGTCAGTAATGGTTGTCTCCTCTGGGATGAGATGTTCTTCTCTTGAAGTTGGGTTGGACACAGTTACCCATGGCCCAGTTTCTTCAAATGAATCTTGATGGTCTAGATTTCTCCTTAGCAGCAGTGGGGGTGTATCCAGATCGACTGGTGGTAGGCCAAAAAGCCTTCGCGACCAACAAAGCTCCCGATCCTCCACTGTGTGAGAAGATCAGAGACACACTAAGTCCTTTCTATATGATTGAGAAACAAACACACTCTATCAAAAAAATCCTATGAGATAAAACAGGCAGTCACTAGCTAGTTGGAAGAATAGTTACAACAACCAACACTAGAGCAGCTTACCAATGCAACTACAACTCGAATATGGAAGCACCCTCCGGTTATAATCTGCAAAGTGTGGCCCGATTTCTATCCTAGGTACCATAGTATACCCCCGTAGTCACCTGTGTAAGTCACTAGAATGATAGGCAACTAGGTTTCCAGCTCATGAACAATTGTCAGGCGGGTACAATCGACAGTCGGGTGGACCGCAATGAGCAGGGTATCAAGCCTGAAACCTATCCAGGGTATCGAGAGAAAGTGTTCTGGAAGAAAACTGAGGACCTCAAACAGATTCAAGACCCATGAAGATCTGTGGCAAGTCCTAACAACGAAATCCCAAGACAAGCCCTCTATATGCGTTCCCCACTACGCTTGGTCAAATTTTGGAGGGGTTATCTCCGCTACCTTTCTGCATGCGACCTCGTGTTTATCCCCTGTGTTAGAGGGGGTTCCCGGACAACTTTCATGGTAATTTGACTTTGAACACTCCCTAGCTCAGAATATTCTATTTGTGTTTGGTAGCCTTGAAGAGTTTCCTCTCCAACCTAAATCAAAGCTCTAGTCCTAGACTTGTTGGTGTACCCTACAAAACATAAAGTCTAAATTTTTTTATTTAAACATTTATTTTAGTGGTTTTTTTTGAAGTCATAGGAGATGATAATGAAACCAATGATGTTTTATAGCGATGAAAATAATAACATGCAAAGTTCTTAAAACAAGACTACTTCTTCAAAAAGAATTTACTTTAACCAACTTTTCAAAATTTCTTTCTAAGATCTTTTGACAGAAAATTGAAAACAAGCTTTCACTCGACTACGAGCTACTTATTGTCCTAAGTCACTCAACCAAGAACTTATGAAAATGAACTTTTTCCTGATAATCTGTGCAAACATTTGACTACTTAACCAAACAAAGAAAATATCTACTTTTTTTTTTAATTATGCCTCAAAAAACAAGAAAAACTAAAGCTGGAAGCTTTCTCCTTTTTTGAAGAAAAAAAGGTAAAAAATCTAAGACAAGACATGGCCAAGAAAATTTTATGTCCAACCACTGACCATGGGGAGATACTGACAACCAAGAAGGAAGATCAGACTGACTCACTATCTCATCAAAAAACCTAACAAAGAAACAAAAGAAGACTTTGAATGAAAAAGAAAGCCGTAATAGAGTCCAAACCTAGGCTAAACTGCTATTACAGGGACCACATTCATACAAGAAAGACCCTTTGAAGTAAAAACTTGACAGGGAGGAGGATGACTGCCTCCAAAAAAAATTCTGGACAGGTACACGACTGTCTCTTCAACAACTAGCATGCATACGTGGGATGTAGAAGGGCAGGGCATGTGTGCACGTAGGCAGGCCCACTGCAGGCCATGTGTGCCTCTAAAATAATTCAAAAAAAAGAAAATAAGTAGATAAGCTTCAGCAGAGGATACTAGTATTGAACACCAACACCCCTTAAAGGTAAAAAAAAAACTTACTTTGACGTAAAGAGGCAGGAAAAATATAGCGAAACAAAGATAATACTGAGGTTTTTCCCTGACTATGGACTATTCAATAAGATATCTAGAAGGACCCAGAAGATCCCTGAGAAGTATCACTTCTGTAGGGGAGAGGATGACTACCTTTTCCTAAGAAGGATTTGTTGGGTTCTCCGACACGCAACTAACACTTCATCAACATGCGTACATACGTAGGCTGACTAAAGGCAGGGCACGTGCATACCTGTGTTGTCCCACTACAGGGCATGCATGCCTCTTAAGACTCCCAAAAATAGAAAATAAATAGTCTGGTAAGTAGAGTAGGGAAGACTGGTATTGAGAACCAGAACCCCTGAACACTTAGACTTCTTGCAGAAACTCAAAAAATGCAGTAAAAACAATTTCAAAATACCCAATAAAAAATCCCCAAAGAACCCTAGAGATTCCCTAGTGGAGTCACCAATTCTGATGGTGAATGGGAAATCCCGCTTACAGACTTAGAATTCAAGGGCTCTAATAATGCATGCAGAAATGACCATTTAAAGGCCTCTACTTTTTCCTATTCTCCCAACACAAAACCCCACATTCATGTAATACAAAGGTGCAAACAAGATTAGGTAATTCTACCTCGAATCCTTCACTTGATGTCAATCCCTTTTCTTTCACTCACTCCTTGACTACAAGCCTCCTCCAAACGCTAACCTGCATTCACACATGGACAAATAGAGAGCTGTAAACATGCATTTCATATACTAATTGTTGGGTTAGATGTGAAAATATCATGAAATAAATACACAATTTGAACATATGATATGGTGGGAAAAAAAAGTATTCCTTTTTGTATTAATCTTCACAAGAGTAAACTTTACAATATGTGGTCGACACCGCTCCTCGAACCTGGTCCTGGGCTCGTCTTCACAATCCACCAATTACTCAACCTCATAATACAATTGCAGGAAATTGGGGAAAAGGGGGGATAAATTTGGGCAGAGTTTCTATACTCTTCTTCTTCTTTTTTAAATGGGACCCCTACCCCTTCTTTTATAGGTAGTTATCCATTTGAATGAAGGGCCATAGGTAATCAAACTGTTTTAACAATTTCCCAAAACTCTGTTTCCCATATGCAACTTTCCATTTTTCATGATTTTGTCAGTATACGCAGGTTGTAGAAGGCCTGCAAGCATATGGATGTGTGCATACATGGGCTATATAAGGCCAGGGCATGTGTGGCTCAAAAAACAGGGCTTTTTAGAATAGCTTGGCTCAAGAAATTGGCAACTAGTAGGTCCAGAGGTAAAGTATGCAGGCTAGGTGAAAATTAGGTTTATAATAGGACATTGCACCCAACCATAGACATTGTTGTTCTATGTCTCAACAATAGTGTGACCCTCGAGCCAGGGATATGAATCCACAAGGATGGTTCCAGAGTGTTACTTGGCTTCCCAAACTAGTCAACACTCAAGCTCTAATAGGATTCTCCAACACTCAAAACAATCCAAGTACCCAACTCTCTTCTACCCAACCTGCACCACCCAAGAGAATAGACCTCCACCCTTCTCTACCACACAGTCCCTCAAGAAATCCCTCTCCTTCCAGGGCTCCAGTGAAGATGGTCCAGAATAGCCATGCTGGGACTATCAGGACTCACAACTGTGATCAAAGTTGAT